>JALPQI010008378.1:0-57045 GCA_025490895.1 Thaumatotibia leucotreta | reverse complement strand
TCATAGGCTGATGATGATGATGATGATGATGGACGGCAAGCAAGAGATTTTCAAAGGCAAATACGCTTAGACACGTCCAAAAGCATCATAAAAAGCTAAATTTCAAAGTGAAACCCAATCTTTTTGATGGCAAAAAATACGAATGAATATAAAATTGCCCTATGTTCATTCTTAAGTGTATCACTGATTGCTAATTATCTCTACATAGGACGGCAAGCAAGGAGATTTTGAAACATGCCATATGTAGACAGATAGACTAGGTTATTGTTATTTAAGAAATAAAGTTGATACCCGAACGTTGACTTAGAGAAAACGGGCACAGAGTAGCGAAAATCGAGGTAGGAGTGAATTGAACACAAATTAAAATTTAGCAGCCGACCGTATTATCTCCTACTAAAACGGCAAGCAAGGGAATTTCACAACATGATTCGAGTAGACAGAGATAGTAGCTTCAAAATGTAGTAGAAACGAAAGTGATAATTGATCTATAACTTAGCGAAAAGGGTAGAACAAGAAGGACTCTGAAAATTTTGAAGGTTCGTACGAATTTCAACCAATATTAATATGACGGACGGCAAGCAAGAGATTTTTAAGGACAGACTCGTTTAAACACATCCAAAAGCAGTCCAACGGTGCAGATTTCAAAGTGATACCCGATCTTTTTGATAGAAAACTATCCAGTTGTATTTTAAATGTTTGGTATTTTTAAGCGTCGCGCTGAAGGTTGACTTTCTCTAAATAGAACGGCAAGCAAGGAGGTTTCGAAACATGCCACGTATAGATAGAGAGAGTAGCTTAAAGGTAGGTGAGAAGTTAAAGTGATACCCGATCGATAACTTAGTGAAAAGGGTAGACCAAGGCAAAATCTTCGCGATTTCCGAGTTACGTGCGAATTTTGCACTATTTGATTATGACGGACGGCAAGCAAGAGATTTTCAAAGGCAAATACGCTTAGACACGTCCAAAAGCATCATAAAAAGCTAAATTTCAAAGTGATACCCAATCTTTTTGATGGCAAAAAATACGAATGAATATAAAAATGCCCTATGTTCATTCTTAAGTGTATCACTGATTGCTAATTATCTCTACATAGGACGGCAAGCAAGGAGATTTTGAAACGTGCCATATGTAGACAGATAGACTAGGTTATTGTTATTTAAGAAATGAAGTTGATACCCGAACGCTGACTTAGAGAAAACGGGCAGAGAGTAGCGAAAATCGAGGTAGGAGTGAATTGAACACAAATTAAAAGTTAGCAGCCGACCGTATTATCTCCTACTAAAACGGCAAGCAAGGGAATTTCTTAACATGATTCGAGTAGACAGATATAGTAGCTTCAAAATGTAGTAGAAACGAAAGTGATACCCGATCTATAACTTAGCGAAAATGGTAGAACAAAGAAGGACTCTGAAAATTTTGAAGGTTCGTACGAATTTCAACCAATATTAATAGGACGGACGGCAAGCAAGAGATTTTTAAGGACAGGCTCGTTTAAACACATCCAAAAGCAGTCCAACGGTGCAGATTTCAAAGTGATACCCGATCTTTTTGATAGAAAACTATCCAGTTGTATTTTAAATGTTTGGTATTTTTAAGCGTCGCGCTGAAGGTTGACTTTCTCTAAATAGAACGGCAAGCAAGGAGGTTTTGAAACATGCCACGTATAGATAGAGAGAGTAGCTTAAAGGTAGGTGAGAAGTTGATACCCGATCGATAACTTAGTGAAAAGGGTAGACCAAGGCAAAATCTTCGCGATTTTGGAGTTACGTGCGAATTTTGCACTATTTGATTATGACGGACGGCAAGCAAGAGATTTTCAAAGGCAAATACCCTTAGACACGTCCAAAAGCATCATAAAAAGCTAAATTTCAAAGTGATACCCAATCTTTTTGATGGCAAAAAATACGAATGAATATATATGAATAAAAGTGATACCCGATCTATAACTTAGCGAAAAGGGTAGACCAAGGAAGGACTCTGAAAATTTTGAAGGTTCGTACGAATTTCAACCAATATTAATATGACGGACGGTAAGCAAGAGATTTTTAAGGACAGACTCGTTTACACACATCCAAAAGCAGTCCAACGGTGCAGATTTCAAAGTGATACCCGATCTTTTTGATGGAAAACTATCCAGTTGTATTTTAAATGTTTGGTATTTTTAAGCGTCGCGCTGAAGGTTGACTTTCTCTAAATAGAACGGCAAGCAAGGAGGTTTCGAAACATGCACCGTATAGATAGAGAGAGTAGCTTAAAGGTAGGTGAGAAGTTAAAGTGGTACCCGAGCGATAACTTAGTGAAAAGGGTAGACCAAAGCAAAATCTTCGCGATTTTGGAGTTACGTGCGAATTTTGCACTATTTGATTATGACGGACGGCAAGCCGTGTGGTGACGGCAGTAAGAATACATTTGTCACCACCCCAACTCCTCCTGCGGGTGTCGTAAGAGTCGACTAAGGGATTGAAGTGTCACTGACCATTATTTGACAAAAGATTGATGATGGGCAGCAGCGTCATCATAGTGGACACATTACTGCGATCGCCAATCCGCTTGCCCAGCGTGGCGATTATGGGCATTTACCTCCTAACGCGTCTATACGCATAGTTAATAGGAGAGGCCTACGTCCAGCAGTGGACGATCATAGGCTGATGATGATGATGATGATGATGGACGGCAAGCAAGAGATTTTCAAAGGCAAATACGCTTAGACACGTCCAAAAGCATCATAAAAAGCTAAATTTCAAAGTGAAACCCAATCTTTTTGATGGCAAAAAATACGAATGAATATATATGAATAAAAGTGATACCCGATCTATAACTTAGCGAAAAGGGTAGACCAAGGAAGGACTCTGAAAATTTTGAAGGTTCGTACGAATTTCAACCAATATTAATATGACGGACGGCAAGCAAGAGATTTTTAAGGACAGACTCGTTTACACACATCCAAAAGCAGTCCAACGGTGCAGATTTCAAAGTGATACCCGATCTTTTTGATGGAAAACTATCCAGTTGTATTTTAAATGTTTGGTATTTTTAAGCGTCGCGCTGAAGGTTGACTTTCTCTAAATAGAACGGCAAGCAAGGAGGTTTCGAAACATGCACCGTATAGATAGAGAGAGTAGCTTAAAGGTAGGTGAGAAGTTAAAGTGGTACCCGAGCGATAACTTAGTGAAAAGGGTAGACCAAAGCAAAATCTTCGCGATTTTGGAGTTACGTGCGAATTTTGCACTATTTGATTATGACGGACGGCAAGCCGTGTGGTGACGGCAGTAAGAATACATTTGTCACCACCCCAACTCCTCCTGCGGGTGTCGTAAGAGTCGACTAAGGGATTGAAGTGTCACTGACCATTATTTGACAAAAGATTGATGATGGGCAGCAGCGTCATCATAGTGGACACATTACTGCGATCGCCAATCCGCTTGCCCAGCGTGGCGATTATGGGCATTTACCTCCTAACGCGTCTATACGCATAGTTAATAGGAGAGGCCTACGTCCAGCAGTGGACGATCATAGGCTGATGATGATGATGATGATGATGGACGGCAAGCAAGAGATTTTCAAAGGCAAATACGCTTAGACACGTCCAAAAGCATCATAAAAAGCTAAATTTCAAAGTGAAACCCAATCTTTTTGATGGCAAAAAATACGAATGAATATATATGAATAAAAGTGATACCCGATCTATAACTTAGCGAAAAGGGTAGACCAAGGAAGGACTCTGAAAATTTTGAAGGTTCGTACGAATTTCAACCAATATTAATATGACGGACGGCAAGCAAGAGATTTTTAAGGACAGACTCGTTTACACACATCCAAAAGCAGTCCAACGGTGCAGATTTCAAAGTGATACCCGATCTTTTTGATGGAAAACTATCCAGTTGTATTTTAAATGTTTGGTATTTTTAAGCGTCGCGCTGAAGGTTGACTTTCTCTAAATAGAACGGCAAGCAAGGAGGTTTCGAAACATGCACCGTATAGATAGAGAGAGTAGCTTAAAGGTAGGTGAGAAGTTAAAGTGGTACCCGAGCGATAACTTAGTGAAAAGGGTAGACCAAAGCAAAATCTTCGCGATTTTGGAGTTACGTGCGAATTTTGCACTATTTGATTATGACGGACGGCAAGCCGTGTGGTGACGGCAGTAAGAATACATTTGTCACCACCCCAACTCCTCCTGCGGGTGTCGTAAGAGTCGACTAAGGGATTGAAGTGTCACTGACCATTATTTGACAAAAGATTGATGATGGGCAGCAGCGTCATCATAGTGGACACATTACTGCGATCGCCAATCCGCTTGCCCAGCGTGGCGATTATGGGCATTTACCTCCTAACGCGTCTATACGCATAGTTAATAGGAGAGGCCTACGTCCAGCAGTGGACGATCATAGGCTGATGATGATGATGATGATGATGGACGGCAAGCAAGAGATTTTCAAAGGCAAATACGCTTAGACACGTCCAAAAGCATCATAAGAAGCTAAATTTCAAAGTGAAACCAAATCTTTTTGATGGCAAAAAATACGAATGAATATAAAATTGCCCTATGTTCATTCTTAAGTGTATCACTGATTGCTAATTATCTCTACATAGGACGGCAAGCAAGGAGATTTTGAAACATGCCATATGTAGACAGATAGACTAGGTTATTGTTATTTAAGAAATAAAGTTGATACCCGAACGTTGACTTAGAGAAAACGGGCACAGAGTAGCGAAAATCGAGGTAGGAGTGAATTGAACACAAATTAAAATTTAGCAGCCGACCGTATTATCTCCTACTAAAACGGCAAGCAAGGGAATTTCACAACATGATTCGAGTAGACAGAGATAGTAGCTTCAAAATGTAGTAGAAACGAAAGTGATATTCGATCTATAACTTAGCGAAAAGGGTAGAACAAGGAAGGACTCTGAAAATTTTGAAGGTTCGTACGAATTTCAACCAATATTAATATGACGGACGGCAAGCAAGAGATTTTTAAGGACAGACTCGTTTAAACACATCCAAAAGCAGTCCAACGGTGCAGATTTCAAAGTGATACCCGATCTTTTTGATAGAAAACTATCCAGTTGTATTTTAAATGTTTGGTATTTTTAAGCGTCGCGCTAAAGGTTGACTTTCTCTAAATAGAACGGCAAGCAAGGAGGTTTCGAAACATGCCACGTATAGATAGAGAGAGTAGCTTAAAGGTAGGTGAGAAGTTAAAGTGATACCCGATCGATAACTTAGTGAAAAGGGTAGACCAAGGCAAAATCTTCGCGATTTTGGAGTTACGTGCGAATTTTGCACTATTTGATTATGACGGACGGCAAGCAAGAGATTTTCAAAGGCAAATACGCTTAGACACGTCCAAAAGCATCATAAAAAGCTAAATTTCAAAGTGATACCCAATCTTTTTGATGGCAAAAAATACGAATGAATATAAAAATGCCCTATGTTCATTCTTAAGTGTATCACTGATTGCTAATTATCTCTACATAGGACGGCAAGCAAGGAGATTTTGAAACGTGCCATATGTAGACAGATAGACTAGGTTATTGTTATTTAAGAAATGAAGTTGATACGCGAACGTTGACTTAGAGAAAATGGGCAGAGAGTAGCGAAAATCGAGGTAGGAGTGAATTGAACACAAATTAAAAGTTAGCAGCCGACCGTATTATCTCCTACTAAAACGGCAAGCAAGGGAATTTCTTAACATGATTCGAGTAGACAGATATAGTAGCTTCAAAATGTTGTAGAAACGAAAGTGATACCCGATCTATAACTTAGCGAAAAGGGTAGAACAAGGAAGGACTCTAAAAATTTTGAAGGTTCGTACGAATTTCAACCAATATTAATATGACGGACGGCAAGCAAGGGATTTTTAAGGACAGACTCGTTTAAACACATCTAAAAGCAGTCCAACGGTGCAGATTTCAAAGTGATACCCGATCTTTTTGATAGAAAACTATCCAGTTGTATTTTAAATGTTTGGTATTTTTAAGCGTCGCGCTGAAGGTTGACTTTCTCTAAATAGAACGGCAAGCAAGGAGGTTTTGAAACATGCCACGTATAGATAGAGAGAGTAGCTTAAAGGTAGGTGAGAAGTAAAAGTGATACCCGAGCGATAACTTAGTGAAAAGGGTAGACCAAGGCAAAATCTTCGCGATTTTGGAGTTACGTGCGAATTTTGCACTATTTGATTATGACGGACGGCAAGCAAGAGATTTTCAAAGGCAAATACGCTTAGACACGTCCAAAAGCATCATAAAAAGCTAAATTTCAAAGTGATACCCAATCTTTTTGATGGCAAAAAATACGAATGAATATAAAAATGCCCTATGTTTATTCTTAAGTGTATCACTGATTGCTAATTATCTCTACATAGGACGGCAAGCAAGGAGATTTTGAAACGTGCCATATGTAGACAGATAGACTAGGTTATTGTTATTTAAGAAATGAAGTTGATACCCGAACGTTGACTTAGAGAAAACGGGCAGAGAGTAGCGAAAATCGAGGTAGGAGTGAATTGAACACAAATTAAAAGTTAGCAGCCGACCGTATTATCTCCTACTAAAACGGCAAGCAAGGGAATTTCACAACATGATTCGAGTAGACAGAGACAGTAGCTTCAAAATGTAGTAGAAACGAAAGTAATACCCGATCTATAACTTAGCGAAAAGGGTAGACCAAGGAAGGACTCTGAAAATTTTGAAGGTTCGTACGAATTTCAACCAATATTAATATGACGGACGGCAAGCAAGAGATTTTTAAGGACAGACTCGTTTAAACACATCCAAAAGCAGTCCAAAGGTGTAGATTTCAAGGTGATACCCGATCTTTTTGATGGAAAACTATCCAGTTGTATTTTAAATGTTTGGTATTTTTAAGCGTCGCGCTGAAGGTTGACTTTCTCTAAATAGAACGGCAAGCAAGGAGGTTTCGAAACATGCCACGTATAGATAGAGAGAGTAGCTTAAAGGTAGGTGAGAAGTTAAAGTGATACCCGATCGATAACTTAGTGAAAAGGGTAGACCAAGGCAAAATCTTCGCGATTTTAGAGTTACGTGCGAATTTCGCACAATTTGATTATGACGGACGGCAAGCAAGAGATTTTCAAAGGCAAATACGCTTAGACACGTACAAAAGCATCATAAAAAGCTAAATATCAAAGTGATACCCAATCTTTTTGATGGCAAAAAATACGAATGAATATGAAAATGCCCTATGTTTATTCTTAAGTGTATCACTGATTGCTAATTATCTCTACATAGGACGGCAAGCAAGGAGATTTTGAAACGTGCCACATGTAGACAGATATACTAGGTTATAGTTATTTAAGAAATGAAGTTGATACCCGAACGTTGACTTAGAGAAAACGGGCAGAGAGTAGCGAAAATCGAGGTAGGAGTGAATTGAACACAAATTAAAAGTTAGCAGCCGACCGTATTATCTCCTACTAAAACGGCAAGCAAGGGAATTTCACAAAATGATTCAAGTAGACAGATATAGTAGCTTCAAAATGTAGTAGAAGTGAAAGTGATACGCGATCTATAACTTAGCGAAAAGGGTAGACCAAGGAAGGACTCTGAAAATTTTGAAGGTTCGCACGAATTTCAACCAATATTAATATGACGGACGGCAAGGAAGAGATTTTTAAGGACAGACTCGTTTAAACACATCCAAAAGCAGTCCAACGGTGCAGATTTCAAAGTGATACCCGATCTTTTTGATGGAAAACTATCCAGTTGTATTTTAAATGTTTGGTATTTTTAAGCGTCGCGCTGAAGGTTGACTTTCTCTAAATAGAACGGCAAGCAAGGAGGTTTCGAAACATGCACCGTATAGATAGAGAGAGTAGCTTAAAGGTAGGTGAGAAGTTAAAGTGATACCCGAGCGATAACTTAGTGGAAAGGGTAGACCAAGGCAAAATTTTCGCGATTTTGGAGTTACGTGCGAATTTTGCACTATTTGATTATGACGGACGGCAAGCAAGAGATTTTCAAAGGCAAATACGCTTAGACACGTCCAAAAGCATCATAAAAAGCTAAATTTTAAAGTGATACCCAAATTTTTTGATGGCAAAAAATACGAATGAATATAAAAATGCCCTATGTTTATTCTTAAGTGTATCACTGATTGCTAATTATCTCGGGTTATTCCCACCTGTTACCACCAACTTGACACCAGTGGTAACAACTGGGAATTTTTTTCCCACCTGTTACCACCAGAGTACTTGGTGGTAACTACTGGGAAAAAAAATCCCAGTAGTTACCACCAATCACTTTAGTGGTAACTACTGGGAAAAATAAATCCCAGTTGTTACCACCAAGTACTTTACTAGTAATGTGCTTGTTTTTAATAGAATACACAAAATACTTTGCCAGTTATTAATAAGGAGCTACTTTTATGAATATTACTTTATTTATAAAATATCTTATTAACCATCGAATTTTGCTAAAAATGAATACATTTTGAAAATATTTTTTAAACTTTTTTTTTAAATAGGTATGTTGTCAGTATTACCTACTCTGAATCCAAACCAAAAATATTAAGAACTACTGACTTGAAAACTAAGAACTATCACAGGGGCAGGTAAAAAGGGATGACGGGTGACCGGCTCGTAGAAGGGATAACTTTCATTTTTCATCCTGTTGTTTTAACTGATTACTAATCTCAATCCTTTTTGAAGATTATTATAACTACTACAAGGTTTTAGGTACTTACACGAAAAATGAAATATTGAAATATTCTTGTTTTGAATAAAAAATCAGTGTAATTCGTCTTTATTTGTAGTATTACATTTCATAATAATTGTAGTCTCTGGAAATTGTTACCATTGAATAACAAAATTTATGGCTACTAGGCATCCTATTGCAATAGGACTACTAAATATTAACTTAGTGGTAACTACTGGGAAAAAGAATTCCCAGTAGTTACCACCAATTAGTTTAGTGGTAACAGTTGGGAATTTTAATTCCCAGTTCTTCCCAGTGGTAACAGGTGGGAAAAAAATTCCCAGTTGTTACCACTGGTGCCAAGTTGGTGGTAACAGGTGGGAATAACCCATTATCTCTACATAGGACGGCAAGCAAGGAGATTTTGAAACGTGCCACATGTAGACAGATAGACTAGGTTATTGTTATTTAAGAAATAATTTTGATACCCGAACGTTGACTTAGAGAAAACGGGCAGAGAGTAGCGAAAATCGAGGTAGGAGTGAATTTAACACAAATTAAAAGTTAGCAGCCGACCGTATTATCTCCTACTAAAACGGCAAGCAAGGGAATTTTACAACATGATTCGAGTAGACAGATATAGTAGCTTCAAAATGTAGTAGAAGCAAAAGTGATACCCGATCTATAACTTAGCGAAAAGGGTAGACCAAGGAAGGACTCTAAAAATTTTGAAGGTTCGTACGAATTTCAACCAATATTAATATGACGGACGGCAAGCAAGAGATTTTTAAGGACAGACTCGTTTACACACATCCAAAAGCATTCCAACGGTGCAGATTTCAAAGTGATACCCGATCTTTTTGATGGAAAACTATCCAGTTGTATTTTAAATGTTTGGTATTTTTAAGCGTCGCGCTGAAGGTTGACTTTCTCTAAATAGAACGGCAAGCAAGGAGGTTTCGAAACATGCACCGTATAGATAAAGAGAGTAGCTTAAAGGTAGGTGAGAAGTTAAAGTGGTACCCGAGCGATAACTTAGTGAAAAGGGTAGACCAAGGCAAAATCTTCGCGATTTTGGAGTTACGTGCGAATTTTGCACTATTTGATTATGACGGACGGCAAGCAAGAGATTTTCAAAGGCAAATACGCTTAGACACGTCCAAAAGCATCATAAAAAGCTAAATTTCAAAGTGATACCCAATCTTTTTGATGGCAAAAAATACGAATGAATATACAAATGCCCTATGTTCATTCTTAACCCTCTAATGCATAAGACAGGCAAAAATGCATTTCAAATTTGAACCCTAACAGCAGTCAATAGAGTCCAAAACCAATGAAACCATATTTGGCTTCGTATGCATTAGAGGGTTAAGTGTATCACTGATTGCTAATTATCTCTACATAGGACGGCAAGCAAGGAGATTTTGAAACATGCCATATGTAGACAGATAGACTAGGTTATTGTTATTTAAGAAATGAAGTTGATACCCGAACGTTGACTTAGAGAAAACGGGCAGAGAGTAGCGAAAATCGAGGTAGGAGTGAATTGAACACTAATTAAAAGTTAGCAGCCGACCGTATTATCTCCTACTTAAACGGCAAGCAAGGGAATTTCACAACATGATTCGAGTAGACAGATATAACTTCTCACCTACCTTTAAGCTACTCTCTCTATCTATACGGTGCATGTTTCGACCTTGCTTGCCGTTCTATTTAGAGAAAGTCAACCTTCAGCGCGACGCTTAAAAATACCAAACATTTAAAATACAACTGGATAGTTTTCCATCAAAAAGATCGGGTATCACTTTGAAATCTGCACCGTTGGACTGCTTTTGGATGTGTGTAAACGAGTCTGTCCTTAAAAATTTCTTGCTTGCCGTCCGTCATATTAATATTGGTTGAAATTCGTACGAACCTTCAAAATTTTTAGAGTCCTTCCTTGGTCTACCCTTTTCGCTAAGTTATAGATCGGGTATCACTTTCGCTTCTACTACATTTTGAAGCTACTATATCTGTCTACTCGAATCATGTTGTAAAATTCCCTTGCTTGCCGTTTTAGTAGGAGATAATACGGTCGGCTGCTAACTTTTAATTTGTGTTAAATTCACTCCTACCTCGATTTTCGCTACTCTCTGCCCGTTTTCTCTAAGTCAACGTTCGGGTATCAAAATTATTTCTTAAATAACAATAACCTAGTCTATCTGTCTACATGTGGCACGTTGCAAAATCTCCTTGCTTGCCGTCCTATGTAGAGATAATTAGCAATCAGTGATACACTTAAGAATAAACATAGGGCATTTTCATATTCATTCGTATTTTTTGCCATCAAAAAGATTGGTTATCACTTTGAAATTTAGCTTTTTATGATGCTTTTGTACGTGTCTAAGCGTATTTGCCTTTGAAAATCTCTTGCTTGCCGTCCGTCATAATCAAATTGTGCGAAATTCGCACGTAACTCTAAAATAGCGAAGATTTTGCCTTGGTCTACCCTTTTCACTAAGTTATCGATCGGGTATCACCTTACTAAAACGTTAGTAGGAGATAATACGGTCGGCTGCTAACTTTTAATTTGTGTTAAATTCACTCCTACCTCGATTTTCGCTACTCTCTGCCCGTTTTCTCTAAGTCAACGTTCGGGTATCAAAATTATTTCTTAAATAACAATAACCTAGTCTATCTGTCTACATGTGGCACGTTTCAAAATCTCCTTGCTTGCCGTCCTATGTAGAGATAATTAGCAATCAGTGATACACTTAAGAATAAACATAGGGCATTTTTATATTCATTCGTTTTTTTTGCCATCAAAAAGATTGGGTATCACTTTGAAATTTAGCTTTTTATGATGCTTTTCGACGTGTCTAAGCGTATTTGCCTTTGAAAATCTCTTGCTTGCCGTCCGTCATAATCAAATAGTGCAAAATTTGCACGTAACTCCAAAATCGCGAAGATTTTGCCTTGGTCTACCCTTTTCACTAAGTTATCGATCGGGTATCACTTTAACTTCTCACCTACCTTTAAGCTACTCTCTCTATCTATACGTGGCATGTTTCAAAACCTCCTTGCTTGCCGTTCTATTTAGAGAAAGTCAACCTTCAGCGCGACGCTTAAAAATACCAAACATTTAAAATACAACTGGATAGTTTTCTATCAAAAAGATCGGGTATCACTTTGAAATCTGCACCGTTGGACTGCTTTTGGATGTGTTTAAACGAGTCTGTCCTTAAAAATCTCTTGCTTGCCGTCCGTCATATTAATATTGGTTGAAATTCGTACGAACCTTCAAAATTTTTAGAGTCCTTCCTTGTTCTACCCTTTTCGCTAAGTTATAGATCGGGTATCACTTTCGTTTCTACTACATTTTGAAGCTACTATCTCTGTCTACTCGAATCATGTTGTGAAATTCCCTTGCTTGCCGTTTTAGTAGGAGATAATACGGTCGGCTGCTAACTTTTAATTTGTGTTCAATTCACTCCTACCTCGATTTTCGCTACTCTCTGCCCGTTTTCTCTAAGTCAACGTTCGGGTATCAACTTTATTTCTTAAATAACAATAACCTAGTCTATCTGTCTACATATGGCATGTTTCAAAATCTCCTTGCTTGCCGTCCTATGTAGAGATAATTAGCAATCAGTGATACACTTAAGAATGAACATAGGGCATTTTTATATTCATTCGTATTTTTTGCCATCAAAAAGATTGGGTTTCACTTTGAAATTTAGCTTTTTATGATGCTTTTGGACGTGTCTAAGCGTATTTGCCTTTGAAAATCTCTTGCTTGCCGTCCGTCATAATCAAATAGTGCAAAATTCGCACGTAACTCCAAAATCGCGAAGATTTTGCTTTGGTCTACCCTTTTCACTAAGTTATCGCTCGGGTACCACTTTAACTTCTCACCTACCTTTAAGCTACTCTCTTTATCTATACGGTGCATGTTTCGAAACCTCCTTGCTTGCCGTTCTATTTAGAGAAAGTCAACCTTCAGCGCGATGCTTAAAAATACCAGACATTTAAAATACAACTGGATAGTTTTCCATCAAAAAGATCGGGTATCACTTTGAAATCTGCACCGTTGGACTGCTTTTGGATGTATGTAAACGAGTCTGTCCTTAAAAATCTCTTGCTTGCCGTCCGTCATATTAATATTGGTTGAAATTCGTACAAACCTTCAAAATTTTTAGAGTCCTTCCTTGGTCTACCCTTTTCGCTAAGTTATAGATCGGGTATCACTTTCGCTTCTACTACATTTTGAAGCTACTATATCTGTTTACTCGAATCATGTTGTAAAATTCCCTTGCTTGCCGTTTTAGTAGGAGATAATACGGTCGGCTGCTAACTTTTAATTTGTGTTAAATTCACTCCTACCTCGATTTTCGCTACTCTCTGCCCGTTTTCTCTAAGTCAACGTTCGGGTATCAAAATTATTTCTTAAATTACAATAACCTAGTCTATCTGTCTACATGTGGCACGTTTCAAAATCTCCTTGCTTGCCGTCCTATGTAGAGATAATTAGCAATCAGTGATACACTTAAGAATAAACATAGGGCATTTTCATATTCATTCGTATTTTTTGCCATCAAAAAGATTGGGTATCACTTTGAAATTTAGCTTTTTATGATGCTTTTGGACGTGTCTAAGCGTATTTGCCTTTGAAAATCTCTTGCTTGCCGTCCGTCATAATCAAATTGTGCGAAATTCGCACGTAACTCTAAAATCGCGAAGATTTTGCTTTGGTCTACCCTTTTCACTAAGTTATCGATCGGGTATCACTTTAACGTCTCACCTACCTTTAAGCTACTCTCTCTATCTATACGTGGCATGTTTCGAAACCTCCTTGCTTGCCGTTTTATTTAGAGAAAGTCAACCTTCAGCGCGACGCTCAAAAATACCAAACATTTAAAATACAACTGGATAGTTTTCTATCAAAAAGATCGGGTATCACTTTGAAATCTGCACCGTTGGACTGCTTTTGGATGTGTTTAAACAAGTCTGTCCTTAAAAATCTCTTGCTTGCCGTCCGTCATATTAATATTGGTTGAAATTCGTACGAACCTTCAAAATTTTCAGAGTCCTCCCTTGTTCTACCCTTTTCGCTAAGTTATAGATCGGGTATCACTTTCGTTTCTACTACATTTTGAAGCTACTGTCTCTGTCTACTCGAATCATGTTGTGAAATTCCCTTGCTTGCCGTTTTAGTAGGAGATAATACGGTCGGCTGCTAAATGGAAAAGTTAGCGGCCAAGTCTAATTTTTTATTTCAATTAGTAAATTTTGATATTTGGCATGTTTTGTTCACTATTTCAAGGAAACGTTGCATTTGGGCAGACTTTTTGAGCATTTTCTCACTGAAAAATTCTCGACTCCTTAATTTGGCCGGGTTATCTTCGGCTGCTAACTTTGGCCGCTAACTTCACACCGGTCTTTAACGTTATCTTTGGCTTGATTTAAAAATGCACGTCTTGGCCTTCCTCTCTCTCTTCTTTTTTCAATTTTGTCTTCAATTATAGATTAAATATGTATGTTGTATATATGTATATATGGACTGTAGATGGTAGAAGAAGTGAAAACGGTTGAGATTTTTATTAATGGCCTCGCAACCTTACAATGACCCTATTCGTGACAATGTATCTTGTAAGATATTTTTTTTTATTTCTCTCTTGATAATGTCAGACGATTCGCAAATGCTTATTAATAAGCTTACTTGAATAAGGAATAGTTGGACTTTGACTTTGATACATATTTTCGACCTACTTTTTATATTTTTTTAAAGACAGAATTTTTTGCTCTACGCAACGGCGAGGAGGCTAGCTCGATTTTTTTTATTTTGCCAAGAAAAAGGTTAAAAACAAACTGGCATATTCTGTGGTTACAAAACATGTTCGCCGAATCGTCAAATGCAAACGAAATGCTTGGCGCCGGGCAGAATAAGGTGAGAAAACATATTTCAGATACCAACGCGATAGGAAGCAAAATAGAGGTACTAAGTTTAGTGTCAGCGAAAATAAAGCGATATCGTTCACATTGTATAAAACGTGTATACAGGATAGCCAAATATTTTGCAGCAAAAGTAGTGGTAAAATACATCATTGCAAAAAAGAAAGTACGATTCAGAAAATATTGTTAATGAAAAGTATATATTCATGTATATAACAATTTTGGTAAAAAGTTTAGCCGTGAAAGGAAGACTGAACTGCCTTCGACGAGAAAATGGGTTTCCTTTTGCTCGAATAATTACTACTTAAAAGAGCTCAAAAAGTTTTGATGTTCCACAAAAAACATTTTGGTAGTTGGTAGAGACCTCCTATTTCTATATAACGTCGGTTGACGAGCAAAACTCACTAAGTAACAAATACCTACTTGAAATAAAGCTCTTATCTCAGTTCTGATTTAATACTGACATAAGAGGTTGCTAAGAGTAGTGACAGTTTTTATAGTGAGTTTTGCTTGTCAGCCGACGATAATAGGTAATAATACTTGTATAAGGAAGTCTCTTCCTAATAAAATAGTACTTACGCGGGATTCAAAATGAAAGGCAAGCAGTGTAATTATTGTTCGTTAGTAAATTGATAATGCAATTTCGCAGCTCGATGTACAATGGCGACATCGTTTTGACGACTTGCTTTAAGATATACCTGTTAACGTCGTTATATATCAGCCACTTACCTGAAACGAGAAATGAACATATTAGATTTTTTTTTTATTTGTGGAAAGTCTAGTGGAAAGGGGGATATCTTACCGGTAACTATGCACTTGTATTATTAAAAGTATTCCCTTTTTCGCAAACCTCTGGGAGTTGAACCCTTTTTCACTAGGGCATGTGGTATATTGAATTGTAACACAATGTTGATTTTGCTTTCGTAATTATAATACAATTGTAAACCTCCCCCTTTTTGAAGTCTGTTAAAAATAAACGTAAAGATAGCTTACATCATTTCTAATACAAAAAATCGAGTATTTATCGTACGGCGAACTTGGTCTTAAAAATTTACCACACTGTAATTACGGTTAACATTTTATTTCGAACCAATGTACAGACTTACTTGATATAAAGTATTTTATACAAGTTAAACACGACTAAACAGTTCGAAGCGGACGTGTTAACCCGTTCAATTCTCGCGCTACGGTTAACTTTTTACTGAAACTCGGATGTCTTTTGTTCGCGTTTTAAAAGTTAGAACGGCAGTTGGAGCCGTTGGAGGGTTGGACTTTTAAAAAAAGAGAACATTCTTGAATAAAATCGGTAAGTTTTCAAAATTATGTTCGATTGGATATTGTATGTTCTGCGATACGAGTTTGGTACGAGTATTAAGGTGCGTTCAAACTAAAAGAGCATTCGCTGTTCTAACCTCCCACTCTACGAAATTTGATCGGTACACAAAACGTGATTGGTTGATTTCGTAGAACGGGCGCTAGAACAGCGAATGCTCTTTTGGTTTAAACGCACCTTTAGGTTGTGTCGTCTTGGTATGTGGAATCATTGATCAGATAGACTGTTTTTTACGAATTTTATTTTCATAATATTGATCAGTTGATTTTGTCTGTCATACCTCGAAAAACTTTAATAACACCTTTGAAAATAGGTAACCAAGTGACAATGCAACTATCAAAATAAATTATATTTATTTTTGTAATCCTGTTTGTTTGTGGCCAGTGCGTTTATGCATAGGAAAATGATTAACAAGCCGCTAAGTATTGTTTGTCCCTTTCGGTCTTATAGACGTGATAAGACCGCAAATGACGAACAATACTTAGCGTTTTGCGAAGTTAGGAGAAGTTTATTAGTACAGACTACAGACACACACACAAATATTATAAACAAGTCAAACAAAATGAAAATAAACTGATATTCGATTTGTAATCCCTAAAATAATTACTATAAATACTCGTTGTCATCATCCTCATCATCATCAGCCAATTGACGTCGACTGCTGGACATAGGCCTCCCTCAGAGAGTTCCACAAAGATCGGTCGTGAGCTGTCCATTGGACACCCGCAACCTTTACCAGGTCGTCGCTCCATCTTGTGGGGGCCTTCCCACGCGTACTTGTAAAATTTATAAAATATCCTTATAAAAATAAATTACACATGTAAAATATGGTTGTTCGAAATGTAAAATTTACGGTGTGGGATGTGACATGCGTAGATACGTTCGCCCAGTCCCACATCCAGGTAACACGCACCTCGGCCGGTGCTGCGGCTGATCAGGCTCAGATCCTCAAGCGCCGCAAGTACTCTAGTTTGTTACAAAACTATGATTTTGCGGCGCTTCCGGTGGAGACCTTAGAGCCCTGGGTGCTTAGCCAAGTTGCCAATCGCTAGCGCATCGTAGTTTCCCTCTTTGTCGCACTAATATGAAGGAGTGACAGAGAGAGAAAACTACGATGCGCCAGCAAGCGCTAGCGATTGGCAACTTGGCTAGGCATCCTGGTCAGCCGACAATTATGAGGCAATTTATGAGGACCCTGTCGTCTCAGTTGATCCGCGCTTGTGGGGACCCCAGAGCTGGCGCCTATTTTTACCAAAGGATAAGCATTGCGATCCAAAGAGGGAACGCCGCCAGCGTCATGGGGTCCATGCCGCAGACAGACCTGCTCGACGGGGTATTCTTTTTATGAGGTTTTTTTTTGTAGGTAAGTATTTTTATTAAATGTATTTTTAGTTTTTCTATTTAGATTATTAGTTTTTATTTTAGATACGATTTCTGTATTTGTGTGTTTATTTCAAAATTTAGAATAAGTTTATACAATAAAGGCTTTTAAGAATTTACGGTATTAGTGGTACGCCCGGGTGTGCAATATATGCCCCAAACATGGCGGGCGATGCAGGCACATATCCGGTACAACCCGGATAAGGTCTACCGCACACAGGTTAGATTAATGAACCGGACCTCAATGGCTAAGGGCAACGCACACGAGCGACTTGCTTCTGCGATTGATAGGTAAAATATGGCCAAAAATACCTACTGCGAAATTGCGGACAAATATTTTTGGCTCTGTTAGTCAGTTTTTCTCATCTTAGCGATCCGATCTGAATCGCAAATTACTATAATATGGTAATTTACATTAAATTAAATACAATAGATCGTCGGTTGACAAGCAAAACTCACTAAGTAACAAATACTAAAGCTCTTATCTCAGTTCTGACTTATTACTGACATAAGAGGTTGCTAAGAGTAGTGACAGTTTTTATAGTGTGTTTTGCTTGTCTACCGACGAGATATTTCCTTATTGGGTAGATCAACTTTTTCAGATCAGAGTTTTTTATTCGCGATTTCGTGGTTGTCTTCATAGTGAAAGTTGCTCAGCTCCCTAGTACCCTGTACACTTCTGCTCCACGACCCAGATGTCATCCTGTATAAATAGCCAGTCGCTCGTATGCGGTATCCCTAAGGGTCGGACACACGAGCGGATTTATGTTTCCGCTGCCAGACAAGCAGACAGACGTATAGCTTCATGCGTGGTCAGAGATGTTCTAGAAATACGAATGGATGATGGGAGAGGCCTATGTCTAGCAGTGGACTGACGTAGGCTGATGACGTGTAAAGCAAGGCCGTGTGGTGACGGCAGTAAGAACACATTTGTCACCACCCTAACTCTGCTCGCGGGTGTCATAAGAGCCGACTAAGGGATTGAAGTGTAGCTGACCATTCTTGATAGAAGATTGATGATGGGCAGCACTCAGAAGCGTCTTCATAGTGCATCGTGAATCCGCTTGCTCAGCATGGCGATAATAAGCATTTACCTCCTTATGCTTCTATACGCATAGTTAATAGGAGAGGCCAAAGTCCAGCAATGAACTGAGATAGTCTGATAATGTATGTAAATCAATCTAGCATAATTTTCTGCACTATTTGAAGGCAAAATCATCACAAATAATAACGAAAGCAACAAGCCATCCAATAAAGTATTTACTTTTACTCATCAAACGTATATACTATATTATATACTTCTCGTCGTTTGTAGATAGAAGACCTCAAGTGGCACTTGCTACAGGCACCTCGGCCGCGATCAAAGAGAGCCCTAAGTGCCTCAGAGTGTCGCAAGTGCCTAACGACGTTTGAGAGCCGACGGGAACAGATATTTCGAATTGGGATGCCGTTTAAATTCTGGTATTTGACGAATATAATGTTCTCGTAACCTTTTTGTAACAAAAAAATATTAAAATATATGAAATAAATGTCCCATGACATTTATTTATTTATTTACATTGGTACGATCTCGGATTTAACATCCGCAACATTTGCTCCGCACCAACATTTCAAGTTATTAAAATCGAAGCCGCAAAGTGAATGCCTGATAAAGGCGAACTTCTCATTAGAGTCAAAAACCGAGGGGGACTAAATTGAATCTCCCCCGTTTTCCTACTTATTTCGCCCCATAATCCAATCAACCCCATTTAAAAGATAACCCATTAGTAATAATTCCGCAATCTCTACAGTAATTCTTCATTTAGAATTCCTTTTAAGTCCGTACCCCCCTTACTTGCCTCCCACCACTCTGCACAAAACACCCCCCATTTCCTTGCATTAAAACTCTCACAATGCCATCATTTTCATGCAAATGACCAAAAGTTGCTTTTAAAATTCTTAGCGAGAATCGTTCTTGCGTGAGGGGCTTGAAAAGATTTTGCCGACGAAAAGTGTAGTCATATGTGACGTTCTGTAGAAGAAGGCACCAAGTTATCGTTTGTGAATACTGATTTATTTAGTATATCATGAAATGCATCTTCATGAAAAACAGCATTTGACTGCTTTATGTAAAGTTTGCATCAAAAGTTGACGCACAGGAATTGCTATGTATCTGCATTGCAAGACGCACTTTCGACCACCATATTTATATAAGGTGTTTTCAAATTAGTTACCGATACATTAGGGTGTGTATGTGTCCAATGGTAACGAATAAATTTCTCTATGGGACACATAATATCGAAATCTTGATAAAAACACGCCATTCCATACAAAGCGGTCCCACCAGCTGATCAAAAATTTCATGGAAAGTGTCTTTTTGTTCGTGATTTCGATATGAGTTCATGAATACGTACCCTAATCGGTAACTAATTCGAACACACCCTGTATATGTCTCGCTATCATACACACCATACATCTAACGACCTCCGTACTCTCCGTAGCTCGGTCGGTATACAATTATACGTCTTGCCTGCGAAGCTAAAGGTTCCGGGTTCATTGGTATATTGAGTAAAATTGCGCCATGATTTTTATATTTCACATAAAATAATACAGTATTTACCTATAAATTATCACAGCAATCCTTCGCTAGAATAATCTGGTCTGACGATAATGTTATCTAAAATGATTACGTGATAATAAAAACAACACACGAATCTCAGATTTTTATACATATATTGAAGTATAAAATAAAAACACCTGTGAGGATTTTCTGCAATCACTTCATAATGGCATTTTTTCACCTTTTTTCATTTGCAAAGTCATGGTGAGACGACGGAACTTAAGCTATCGTTTTTATGAATCTTTATGATGTCATCTATTTTTAAATTTGGCTGACGCAATACGTTGCGATATTCCACGATCTAAAGTTGCAAGTACACTCAAGCACAGCAGAAAACGATACAAGTGAAGAAGATTTTTTTATACTGAAGAAAAGACCTGAAGTTAAGAAAAAATATTGCAGATAATGATTTATAACTGAAACAACAGGGAATTTAATCAAAACTTATTTTATTACTCATAAAGACACTTAAATAAACCAAAAAGTTACTGGAACAAAAAGTAAAAAATACATTCAAAAGCAATTATATCCCTCCTGCGATTGGTAGCAGTAATATAATTTGCATAAATTATAAAAAAAATATCTAGTGCTAAATAATTTTAAATCTGGAGCGTATGTAAATAAATATGATACAAACAGTAATCTCTGTCTAAAATACAAGATTGCAGTTCCATTTTGTACCAAATAATATACCTTTTACAGCATTGAGATAAAGTCTATATTCGTACATCGTATTCAGAGGTAAACAAAAGCCGCTCGTTTTTCATCAACGCATTCGCACGTTTTTGCACATTTCAGTTTTTCTTTTCAATATTGTTGGATTGTTTTTTGAAACAATACATTGTTGGACACACTGAATCATCATCCTCAACTGTCCATCAACTTTTGAGTGTTCATTTGTTATACTAGCATTGTGTTGTTGTTTGATAACACAATGCTAGTATAACAACAATGTTTTAATTCACATTTTCTAATGTAATTTCTTCTTAGAATTACGAGGTTATTAATCTTTAGAACAAACTGTCCCATAATTTTATAATACTACCCAATTTGCTACCGCCATACAAATTCACCTTCAAATGGTAACGAAGTGTAAGAAAATAAATATTCTCCTAGAGACGTTTTCCATCTACGACGCCTACGAGGATTAAAAAAGCTCGTGATGCTGAGTAGGAATAATATAAAAATTAAAAAAAAGTCGATGGGAAAAAAATTGTCACTCATTTGGATTACAAACGTTGTATTTTACTTATGCACATAATTATGTATATTCTGAGACACAAGTCAAGTAAACAACATTGTAAATAAAAAGCAAAAAAAACCATTTCATTTGTCAATGTAAGACATAAGAATGCTTTAACGCACTACTTACACATAAATGTAAATTATAACGAACTCAAAGAAAACAACCATCTACGCTGGCAAACACTGATTAGGTACATTGACCTTGTTCAACAGCACAATCAGACAGATAAGCGTGATAAGAATTATATAATTAACTAGTACTCTAGTACAGACGGACATGAAAAGAAAAATATTGGTGGACACACAATTTTTGTTTTCTTTATCCTATAACGGATCAACACTTAGTGTCCTCAATCGTGTTTTAAGTACTTTCACTACCATTAAAATTACTTTGTAAACGTTTCTAGTGTTTGTACACCAATCGACATAAATCAAATCATGACTTATCATTATCAAGAAGGAAGTAATTTTTCTAAACACAGAAATATTTGAAACGGTAGACATATTGAAAGTAAAAAGGGGTTTTTTAGACAATAAATTCAAAGTATTTCTGACTTTCAAAGCAATTTTCTAAATTAGAAGGATATTCAATATACCCACGAGCAACACGTTCCTTGAGACTTAACTAATGTAACCCTAAAAATGCATCCAAATAATACTTAAATATTCTTAAGCATAGAATTGTGCTTAGGATTTCACCACGGTTTATTCAGAGAAGTAAAAGTCACACATTTTGTCTTTTTATTCACGCCACAGATGCACCTCCATCAACCACAAGATTAGCAGCGTTTAAGTTAGGGAACACATCACTAGCAGCTAATAAAATCATTCTAGCAACCTCATCTGGTTGTATTACTTGTCTGCACGGAACCATTTCAGCTAAAGCTGCGTACATATCGTTTGCTTCTTCATCATCTATATTGATGTTCTCCAAAATATTCGTCCTCGTGAGACCTGGTCGAACAGCATTCATTTTAACTCCCTCTGGAGCCAATTCTACAGCGCTTAGCTTTGTGAATTGATCGAATGCTTCGGCAATCATATTTGAAGTGACAAAACCTGGCCGCGCTCGGCTAGGAGCTGCGAATACATTCACAATACGTCCTTTAGTTTTCACTAAATGAGGTAAACACTTTTGAGTCAACTCGTATGGCGCACGAAGATTAATCGCAAACATTTCATCGAAACTGACCATGTTCGTGTCGAAAAGTGAGGCTACTTCTAATTTTCCAGCACAGTTGATGAGTACATCTATTCGCCCAAATACGTCTACAGTCTTCTGTGCGACTGCAATGCAACTGTTGACTGCAGTCAAGTCTAGGAGAAGTAGTAGCGGTTTGATTCCTTTAGCATCTTCACAAGTTTTAGCAACCGCTCGAAGTCTGGTTTCGTTTCTGGCTACTAAAGAAAGCGTAGCTCCATGAGCGGCGAACATTTTAGCAGTAACTGCTCCTATGCCAGAGCTGGCGCCTGTTACTATAACGACTTTTCCTGCGAACTCCATTGATTCACATGTAATCACTATAACGCACGTCTGTCTCAAATAGAGCTGTGTCTGATACTGAGAAAACAACAATTCTGTCGTTATCGTAGAGATTACGCTTTGTTGTATTCTTATACGTGGAAGTTGTTATCATTATAATGACGTGCCTATAATAGTTGTTAGTCGAATAGTTGATACCTAAAAATAGTAATTGAGTGTGATAGCGTGATAGCATGTCAAAATTACGAAGTTTTCTTATAATTTTATTTTCAGAGCAATATTTACGTAACGTGCCATTGCCTAGCAGATAAAATTATGAAATCAGCCAATAACCGAATAGATTTCTGCCTTTTGTCCCTGACTAGACTTAGAAATATTAGCTACTAGCTTTACTAGCTTTTTCTAGATTTGCACACAACTACGGAATAAAAAGGTTATTAGGATTAAAAAATACGCAAGAACCATCAAAGTATGTATTATACTTAGTAATTTTACTATAAACAGATTTTAAAATTTAAATTTCGAAGTATATTTTCATTTGCGGCATTGACATACAGAAGCAGAGATAAGTACGTACGGAAACTAGTCATAATTTACATAGTCACAGTTTTCACAACCGAAGGTTGAGATGAGAGACGTAATTGAGATAGGGCTATGTTAGTGTAGATAGTGTAAATTGTAAACAATATTTGATTAGTAGGGTTGGCCGTCCTTAGTAAAATTGAATTTCGCACTGGTTTTGTCTGCCAGATCGGTAAATAAGACTACACATAAAATATATCAACGAATCTTGTGACCTATAAATGGCTAGATAAGCCATAAATTACGACGGTTTCAACCGCTCAAATGTAATGAAATATACTGTATGTATTAAAATACAATGAATATTTTTTTTAATTCAACGAATCTTATAATAGGCAATTTTATGTTACACTGCTTGTGCCAAACATAATTCATAATTCACTTTGATACAAATAATTCTAATAAGTCTGATGGCTATGTTACGAACCTTAACAACGAGATGTTAACTTCATATAATATAGTTGACAGATGATATGAATGAAACCAGTTAACTAAGATGGCGAAGTTTGATAAGCACGATTGTAAGTTCCGTTTTATACAATGTAACACGTGATTAAAATTATCTTGTTATTTTTATGACGTTTAAATAAAATGAGTGACTTATGTTTATCATTACGAAATAATTAAAGCCGTACCTATGGAGTAAGGATGTGATATTTTTCCCTTGTTGGGCATAATTTTTTTTTTGTTTATAATTATTGACACGAAACGTCTATGACATGGAATGCAAAAAGAATACAGATTTATTCTGTCAGCGCTACATTTTATGTCGAAAAAATATAATTATCTATAAGTAATGAAACTGTGATTAAGACTTGCATTTCAGTTTTGTATACTGGTCTGTACGCTTAGCACATGACTGGTGCGACAGTACCTATGTCGCTGCGAGATAGATTTTCCATCTTTTACTAACTATATTAATAAAAAAGGGACGGAAAGTCTTCTACCTCGTGGCGACATATTGTCGCACCTATCATGTGCTAACAGTACTGATATAATACAAAAATCTTTAAGTACTGAATATATAATTATACGTTAAAAAACAAAATCTTGTACAGGTTTAAACTGAACTGTTTCAATTATCAAGAAATGGGTTTGCGAATAAAAAACTTCATTTAAAAGTGAATGAATCGATGTTTGACATAAGTATACATGTGCAGATAACAAGTGATAAGCGTTCATTGACGAAATATTGCGAAATATATATTTGATATCAGTAATTAAATATAAAATTATTATTTTATCTAGGTTTTATCAAAAAAGGTCCTTCAGACATTTTGTCAAAAAATTCCATCAACTCCACAGATTTCGGAAATCTTTATGCAAAAACAAAATCACATTTCTCAAAAACTAACACGTTTACTTTGAATAAGCTAGTATTCAAAGGTATTTGTTTATCTCTCACCAGAAATGTACCGTTAAGGCACGACAGGTTCAGATTTCACGCCACAGATCCACCTCCATCTACCACGATAGTTGCTGCATTTAAATTAGGAAACATATCACTGGCAGCTAATAAAACCATCCTAGCCACCTCATCAGGTTCTATAATCTGTCTGCTTGGCACCAACTCAGCTAAATTTTCATACATAGCGTGCGCTTCATCGTCATCTATGTTGATATTCTTCAAAATGTTAGTTCTAGTAAAGCCTGGTCGTACAGCGTTCATTTTAACACCTTCTGGGGCTAATTCTACGGCGCTAAGCCTTGTAAATTGTGCTAAAGCTTCAGCGAACATTTTTAAAGAAACGAAACCAGGACGTGCCCGTGAAGGAGACGACAACACATTCACTATATGCCCTTTCGTCTTCACTAGATAAGGTAAGCACTTTTGGATCAACTCGTATGGTGCGCGAAAATTGATTGCGAATAGTTCATCGAACGTAATCATGTTTGAGTCAAAAAGCGATGTCAATCCAATTTTTCCAGCACAGTTGATAAGTATGTCTATCCTGCCGAAGACGTCTGCGGTCTTCTGTGCGACCACAATACAACTATTGACTGCAGTCAGATCTAAGAGTAGTTGTAGTGGTTTGATTCCTTTTGCTTGTTCGCAAACTTTGGCAACTTCTGCAAGCCTTGTTTCGTCTCTGCCTACTAACGTTAAAGTGGCACCATGTGCGGCGAACATTTTAGCTGTGACCTCTCCGATCCCTGAGCTAGCCCCTGTCACTATAACAACTTTTCCCGTGAAGTCCATGATTCACGAGCACTTTAATTCACACACGTCTGTCTCAGATAGCGCTGTGTCAGATA
Source organism: Thaumatotibia leucotreta (assembly GCA_025490895.1). Lineage (NCBI taxonomy): Eukaryota > Metazoa > Arthropoda > Insecta > Lepidoptera > Tortricidae > Thaumatotibia > Thaumatotibia leucotreta. Next base: position 31,584 of record JALPQI010008378.1, on the reverse strand, counting down.
ATGACAAAACAAGTTTGCCGTTATCGTAGAGATTACGTCGTGTGGCCTTTTTATGTAACTTATTATCATTAAATCGACGCGCCTAAAAGTGGTAATCAGTACGCGCAAATGCGATAAACAAGTATGTACTTAATATGTTTATCAAAACCATACTAGATGTTTTCATAATTAAAAATCTTATCCGTATATTTATTCGATATAGTTATTTCTTCTTCACAATAAATAAATGACAAGTATTATTACGAGTAAAGGAATACAAAGTTTCGAAACCGCCATGTGGTAGCGTCTTCTATAATAGTAAAGTAAATCATCAATCTTTTATGACCGGCATGTAGGCGTACAAATTATTTATTCATAGTTCCTAAATTTATGATATTTGTAACAATAAATTTACTAATAAGGATTATACCAGTGGGCAAAGTTTTGTGAAAACATAAATGAATATTTTTTGCCAACATTTCTAATAAGATTTGTTACGGATGCATTGTTCATAGTCTAAAAACAAAAAACAAACGTATAAAACATTTAACAATTAGAAAGCTAATAATGGTATTTAAATATCCTTGTCCATCACTAATCTTAAGTCCCAAGTACAAAGATATTCAGATGGTCATAAAACCGTTCACAAAGTAAACTTTTTATTTTTCACGCCACTGACCCGCCTCCGTCTACTATTAGAGTAGATGCATTTAAATTAGGAAACATGTCACTAGCCGCAATTAAAATCATTCTAGCCACCTCATCTGGCTCAATAATCTGTCTACTTGGCACCAACATTGCTAAATTTTCGTACATAGCGCTTGCTTCATCATCATCTACATTGATGTTTTGCAAAATATTAGTTCTAGTAAAGCCTGGTCGCACAGCGTTCATTTTAACTCCCAGTGGTGCTAATTCCACAGCGCTTAGTTTCGTTAACTTATCTAATGCTTCTGCAAACATTTTTGATGTAACGCAACCGGGTCTTGCCCGAGAAGGAGAAGATAAAACATTCACTATAGACCCTTTAGACTTCACTAAATGAGGTAAGCACTTTTGGATCAACTCGTATGGAACACGAAAGTTGATTGCGGACATTTCATCGAAACTGCTCATGTTTGAGTCGAAAAGTGATGTCAATCCTATTTTTCCAGCACAATTGATGAGTATGTCTATCCGGCCAAAGACATCCGCCGTTTTCTGCACGACTGCATCACAAGTATTGACTGTAGTTAGGTCTAAGAGAAGTACTAGTGGCTTGATTCCTTTCGCTTCTTCACAAGCTTTGGCGATCGCTAGAAGTCTGGTTTCCTCTCTTGCTACTAAAGTTAGAGTCGCTCCATGAGCGGCAAACATTTTTGCCGTGATTGCTCCAATACCAGAGCTAGCTCCTGTAACTATAACGACTTTTCCCGAGAAATTGATTGATTCACACATAATCACTCTATTTATTATACGTGTGTCTTAAATAACGCTATGTCAGACACTAACAAAACAACTTGCTAACCGTTATCGTATAGATATTAGTAGGGCCACATGTTTATCTTTAAATCGTTACTTAAAACTTTTGATCAATCAACGCAATCAGAAACAATATATATATAACTCTATGGTTTGGCAGTAGTACGTATCCAAAGACGATGCGAAGGAGGAACAACATTTACGTGGATTAACCACTTAAATGCAATAAAAAAAACTACTAAAACTTGTAACTATTTTTTAGGTCCAAACGGTTCGGTACAATCACCGGCATATCTTGCACTATGAAGGCCGTGTCTCAGAATTTTTTTGCGGCCTTCACAGCGCAAGATTCTATTGCCGGTGACTGTACAGATCTGGAACTAGGTACAAAACAAACAAAGTCGGTACAAAAATGTTATGTAACCAGTAATGGGCCATAAAGAAACCACAAGAGCAAAAGCGCAGTTGGAATGCAATTGGGTAGGTAGCTAAAAATTGAAAACCAAAATATTATCGCATGAAAATATTTATTAAAAAAACTGTACAACGGCACAGTAAAAAAACTTAAAAGTACCTACTTACGGCTAACAACATTTACATAATAAACAAATTAAAAATAATGTAAAAAATAAACATTCATAAAAGTAGTTTCAGTCCCAAAAATACTTGTTTGTCCTTGCGTTGAGACAGTCGAAACCTGTTTCAACTATCCATAAGTGAGTATCATGAATGAAGGTTAAACCATGGTATAGGTACATTTACAGATACGGGTATATTTGAAGATAATAAAAGTGATAAAAGTGGCCTGACAACATGCTGATAAAAAAATGATATTTGCAATCATTTATTTGGACGGATTAATGTTACGTGCATGACTGCATGTGTGTATACACATAGAGCTACACAAACCAATACAGATTGTTTTAGTTAAAATGATGCACATATATAAAAGTCAAAGACCAAAAACAAATCACAGCTAGGAACAAAATAAATTACAATAATGCAAATAACATTGTTTATGTGTCGTTTTCAATCAAAGGTTAACAAAAGAAAGTTAACTGACCATGAGGAACACTTATTACAGAAAACATAATAATATAGTGAGCAAATGATCTATATACATGTCATGATGTGACTTATATACATATATCTTAGTTACGTGCTATTTATATCTATTTCACAATTATTAACGCATTGTAAGAAGTCGTCGATACCAAATTCAAATTCAAATTATTTATTCATGGTAAAAACATAAAGTTAAAATAACATAAAATTAGTGACAAAACAATAACATGGATAGTTTACCACGGAAAGGTCTCGCCTCAGCATAATGCTAACCCGGAAGTAAGCGCTGATCTTCCAGCGAGACCGTTTGTGGGCCACTATAGATAGTGTGACACGGCTCACACGGCCTTAAAATACTAAAACTGAATGCATGCATCTTAAATGTTACGGAAATTTCAAGTTGGCAACACAGCGCCATCCGGTCCAATACCGACGTTTTGATGGTTGCCATGACGATGCAACAATTTGTATAAAGAGAGGTTCAAAGTTTTCGTACCTTCTCTCAAGCTTTACGTTAAAAAACGACATAAATATCCTCATCCATCTGACAACTCATCAAGTCACAATCACAAAATAGTAATGTCGAATTCACAAAAGTTACTTATGTTACATATTAAGTCTTTATTGTCACGCTATAGATCCACCGCCATCCACTACGAGAGTTGCTGCATTTAAATTAGGGAACATATCACTAGCAGCTAATAAAACCATTCTAGCAACCTCATCTGGTTCTATTATCTGTCTGCTTGGCACTAACTTAGCTAGATTCTCGTATGCAGCGTTCACTTCATCTTCATCTACATTGATGTTCTGCAGAATGTTGGTCCTAGTAAGTCCTGGTCGCACAGCATTCATTTTAACTCCCTCCGGTGCTAACTCTACTGCACTTAGCTTAGTAAATTTGTCTAAAGCTTCAGCGAACATATTTGATGTAACAAAACCTGGGCGTGCCCGGGAAGGTGACGCAAAGACATTCACTATATGCCCTTTGGTTTTCACTAAATGAGGTAGGCACTTTTGGGTGAGCTCGTACGGTACGCGAAGATTGATCGCGAACAGCTCATCGAAATTAACCATGTTTGAGTCGAAAAGCGATGTCACTCCGATTTTTCCAGCACAGTTTATTAGTATATCTATCCTGCCGAAGACTTCCACAGTTTTCTGAGCAACTGCTATACAACTGTTGGCTGCAGTTAGATCCAATAATATAGGCAGCGGTTTGATTCCCTTGGCTTCTTCGCAAGCCTTAGCAACAGCTAGAAGTCTGGTTTCATCTCTGGCTACTAAAGTGAGAGTGGCTCCATGAGCAGCGAACATTTTAGCGGTGACCGCTCCAATACCAGAGCTGGCCCCCGTAACTATGACTACTTTTCCCGAGAAATCCATCGATATATCACATATATTATAGTCACTATACTAAACGTCCGTCACAAATAGCGTCCTGTCTGATACTGAGAACACAACATGTTTACTGTTATCATGGAGATTACGTCGACGTCGAGCCGTCTATTTATGTAACCTATTATCATAAAAACGACTCACCTAAACGAGTTTGTCAATACACGCAGACACAAGGAACAAGTAAATTACACCAACCTTGAAAATTATTTGAACGTTTGTGTGGATTGTTAGGTGTTCATGCATATGCTTAGATGACATAAGAATAAATTGAAAATGTATTCGAATTAATATATGTAATAATTGTAAGCACAGTAAGTTTAAGATTATAATTTTGTCCTTAATACTTGATACCAAAATTGGATACAACTTTTGAGTAGGTACCTATTTAACATCATTCAAAATATTTGTTTACAGTAGTCCCCGCTTCAATAATATTAAATTACCAAACGTCGTATCTACTTGAAACGAAACACTAGTGCATTGTAATTTGACTAATTTTTATGGTTACACTCAAATATTAATTTCTTAATGCCCATATTATTGTTACATAATATATTACTTTAGTGTCGTTAGAATACACTTATTATTACACCGGTTTCCTACCAGCTATGCCAAAACAATGCAATGACTTCATTAGTTCAAATGCAATTTAAACTACATTTTATTATTAATAAGTTAATAACACTACTCATTTATGCATACGGATACCATTACGTAATTATTTGGAACATCAGTCTGCTGTAGGAATACATAATTAAAAATACTTAGAATTCCGATTCCGTCAAATGACGCTATTATGGATGGAGAAACTGGTACTAAAATATACTTTTTACCTACACAAATAAATTATAATATGGAGATTATTTCTATGTACTTCCATGAAGTGAACTTGATGATACTTTTAAAAGTATTATGAAGTCGTCTAAACCCGTACAGTTCTGAATATTCATTCAAAATATTCCCCTAGAGTCAAAACATGCTAAAACACTAAACATATCCAAGATTTCCAGAGTAATTTGGAGGTGGGACTAATGTAATAAATTATGAAGTATGTAAAAGGATTAATACATGAAAGGAAATACTAGTTCAAGTGTTTCCATTCGGACATGTTTTAACGGCAAATGTGTTTGTATGAGTTTAATTTTTATTCAAGTTTGTACTTTTGTACATCATTATTTTCTAATCTCTGAGAGACCAATAGATGTTCAGCAAAATAATTTAAAAACTTCAAGTAGATTTATTTCACAATGAAACACGGGAGAATTGTGTTGTGGAGGTTTGACTCGATACATGTGTACTTTCTTCATCATGTAACCAACAAGGACTAACCTGTACCATAGCCAGATTTCAGAATCTGTGATCAGCACTTACAACTTTTTACTGTTTCAAAATTGCGAAGCAGAACCGTCCACTACCATTTGTGCAGAGTTCAAATTGGGCAACGTGTCACTTGCCGTGAAAACTACCATTCTAGCGATCTCTTCAGGTTCAATAATCTTCTTAGTTGGCAGAGAGTCTGCTATTATCTCGTATGTATCGTCCATCATTTCCTCATCCACGTTCAAATTCTTGAGATAATTCGTTCTAGTAAATCCAGGTCTGACTGCGTTCATTCTCACACCTTCTGCTGCTAGTTCTAAAGCACTAGATTTTGTAAATCGTTCCAGGGCGTCTCTGATCATGTTAACAGGTAGGAAGCCAGGCCTCACGCGCATTGGAGCACTGAACACATTCACTATGTTTCCTTTCGTTTTGAGAAGATGCCGAAGACATTGCTGCGTCAGATTGTAGGGCACTCGAAGGTTAAGAGCGATCAAATCGTCGAAAATCTCCATAGAATTGTCGAATAGCGATGTACAGCATAACTTCGCAGCACAGTTGACAAGCACGTTAATTTTTCCGAAGGTGTCTACAGTTTTCCTCGCTATTTCTGTACAGCTATCCTTTTCGGTTAGATCCAAGAGTAGGCATAAAGGTTTATTCCCTTTTGCTTCTTCACATGCTTTGGCAGTTGCAAGTAGTCTTTCCTCGTTTCGTCCAACGATTGTGAGTAGGGCATTATGAGAGGCGAAAAGTTTGGCAGAAGCGGCCCCGATTCCTGAACTAGCGCCGGTCACTATGACAACTTTCCCAGTAAAATCCATTGCGCGTGAGTTGCAGCGCGCACCTCGTGTGTCACTGCGCTATTTCCCGTTCAAGGTTTATAATACTTTTCCTCAACCGGTTCAGTAATTATCATTTACTTCGTAATTGACTTGTTAGACTTAATAGGTATAACATATTATAGAGGTGAAGTATTAGACAAGTATTTAAGCAATTGTATTAATTTAAATTATAATGCCTGTGCTGTTATCGCATTATTTATTGAGTACTGATAACGAGATTGGTGTATTATCAAATTTAAATTGTTTTATGAGAATATAAAGCATCTACACCTGTTTTGGATAAAGTTTAATAAAAAATAAATATCCACACCGGCGTAAACAAATGACTAACACGACAAGAACAAGGAAAGATAAATCTAGCGGGTTCTTCAAGGATTTATATTTATTCCATAATCCCAAACAACAACAAAATCGTGAAATCGTGACATTTAATTTTCCCCTTGAAATCATCCGTCGGCACATAATTTGATAAAACATAATAAGAGCAAAGCGGATTGGCAAATCTGTCAATAAATTGTGGGAGAGCTGTCATTGGAGACATGGTCTCATTCACAACGAGCAGATATTGGGAGAGACTGACTAGTATAACCTGATCTTCGCTTCTACGACTTATTTGCAGCTAAACTGTAGGTACAGTTTGTTGTCAGTGCCAATCAACCAATAACTATTGGGTTCACGTGAGTAGTGAGAATCACAGTTACACTATTTTAATACGATAACGTTAGCAATGTAACAATGTAAACGATCTGCTTGAGATACGTTCGAGACTTAGGCACTTGCTTACCATCAGACGGGATGTATGCCAGTGCCGTAGTATAAATATAGAAACAACAGCTAAGAAACAGCGCAGCATCGTTTTGTTTAACCTTTCGTATGCTTAGAAGCAGATCTGCTCCATCACAATGTGACATCATTAAACAGCCGTCGAAATCTAGTTTTGATCACTCTGCTTGACGCTGGCGCCTACGAAAGGGTAAAACAGCACTTGTATTATTTTACACAAAAAAGCTGGAAAATGTACAATGCCTAAATATGAATCATAGGATCAAATTATACAAGTCGACGCGTACAATTGAATACAACTCGTGAATTGACCGCTTATTATTTATTTATTTATTTCACAAAGGAGATAATACAGAAACATACATGGGGGATAAATATTACAAAAAGTAGGTTACAGTAATGAATAGGTACAGATGTTTCCTAGAACTTATCTCACTAAGAACACAAAAAACCAAACTAAATTACAAATCATAACATAGTAACAAAGCAGCAGTGACTAGGAGGTGATATGCATGGAATTAAATAAAAAGCTATATGTAATTTGGCTGTGGTAGTTTTAAGATAGTGGCTTTAAACTGGGCGCGAGATTTGGAGAATAGGTCGATTTCACAAAAGGATTTATTGTAGCGGTTGCAAAGTCTATACAACGGTGCACGCTTCCCAGCGTTGGTCCTTATTTTAGGTAAACTAAAGAGGTGGTTAGATCTCGTTGACTTCGAGGGAGCACGGAAGTGTAATGCGGACAGGAGTTGTGGGCAGTCAATGTCACCAACGCAGATGTCACGCAGCATTACAGCATCGGCTATCGACCGTCTATGCTGAAGAGATAATATATTATATTTGACTAGGAGCTGTTCATAAGAACATCGAGGGCACTTCATTTTAATATTAAGACGTCGCAGAAATTTCTTTTGCACCATTTCAATTTTGTCACAGTAAATATTGTAAAAAGGGTTCCACACAGTTGAAGCATACTCAAGGTTAGACCTGACTAGGGATTGAAATAAACAAAGTAAGCTTCTTTTTATTTTAAAGGGTTTGGTGACACGCATTACAAAACCCAGCATTTGATATGATTTTTTTAGAATATGATCTACATGTGAGTCGAGTATCAGTTTTGAATCCAGAATGACACCAAGATCCCTTATGAGTGAAATGGTTTCCAGTGGGTGGTCATTCAACATGTACGTGTTACGTATTACATTAAGTTTTCGCGAGAATACTATGTGTTTGCATTTGTTGTATGCCAACTGAAGCTTGTTAGTTTTACAGTAATAGTCGAACCTATTCAGATCTTCCTGAATTAAAAGAATGTCCGAGTCCGTGTATACCTTTTTGTAAATTTTTAGATCATCGGCGTACAGTAAAAAATTACAGTGCTTGAAACATAGCGAGATATCATTAATAAATAGATTAAAAAGAAATGGCCCAATTATCGAGCCCTGCGGAACTCCAGATGTGACTGCGATCGGTGCAGAGGCATGCCCATTGACTACAACTGACTGAAAACGGCTTTGGAGGTAGGAGGCAAACCACCTGAGGAGATTTCCTTTAATTCCGTTGAAGGACAACTTTTTTAAAAGCATCAAATGGTCGACTTTATCGAACGCCTTTTGAAAGTCAGTATATATTGTATCAGTTTGTATGTTTACGTCGAGAGATTGAAAATATCCTGCTTATAGGAAAATATCCTGATTTATTGTAGGATCGAATGTCGAACTCTTCCTATGACATACAGAATACCTTACAAAACCAGTTATCACTGACCTCCCTTAATTTAAATATGTTACAGCTTACTAGGCCAAACTTAAATTGGAAATGAAATATATTTAATAGGCATTATGAATAATATTCCTGGGAATACGAGATATGACACGACGCGAATGCAGAGGAGAGATTGCTATGGAAATATTGGCCCGTGGATGTAATGAATAAATAAGTATTTTTCTTCGTTAAAGTGATAAGAGGAATTATAAAATCATGAATCGTCTTTTTCGCCTAAAGACACTTCTCGCACCAAACCATACTTAGACTACTATAACTAGTAGTAATTATAATTTTAGACAAAACGTATTATAAAATATGAACAGAGTGAAAGATCTGAATAAAATTGCAGTCTACTGATGTCATATAAGTAATAATCTTTTGCTTCCGATTTTTTGTTTGTTCTCAGATAAATTCAGTGCAATGGATACTGAGATGAAGCCTGCGACAACAATATAAGTACACTTTGGATTTTAAGTACGGTGAAAATATGATGGCAAACGAATACCCAATATATCAACATTATACTAACATTATATTGATTTACGTCACCCATGGTCGTAAGTGGTACTTACTGTCCTCTTTTCGGGGATTAATCTGGCTTCCTGGCCACAGCAAGACGTAAAATCGTATACAACCCAAGGGAGTTAGTGCATTTACGAATTCCCAGCGCTAGGGCTGTAATGTACTAGAAACCTTTTACGATTTTCATTCATAATTCACTATATTATCATACATAATATTTCCAGAACAGATACCAATATTACAGACATTCTCTCTGATTCTTTGTAAATTTTCCTTCTCAATGAAACCTAGTCTTAGTAAAAAGTCTAGATTTGAAACTCGGCCAATTCCTTGCGGGACGCTAGGTCAGATTGTACCGTGTGCTAACTTGCTCGGATGACTTACTCACTAGATAGATCATTTTAACTGTACATTGAAGAATTTATTTATTTTAAAATATATTTCCACTTCTAGGTTCGTCGCATTGTGTCCATTTTTACAAATAAACAACACTAGTGAACACATTTGTGGTTTACAAATATGACAGAACGCGGAATGTAATAATATTGTAATAAAATATAATATGATGACATGTTTTTAAGGCAAACTAAACAATATAACTATGACAAAAAACATTTTGTTTTCGATTTAATTTTACCAACCCAAGTTTTTAGGGGAGGCATATGTATTATGTACAGCAGTGGACGTCGACTGATATTGTAATAATGACGATAATTCCAAAACTTTAAATTGCAAACAGAACTTAAGTTTTAAAATTAAAATTCAAGTTACCAGGAATTTGCGCGAACTTTTCCATTTTTTTAAAACTACTCGCCTCTTGCGTATTAGTCATTGGTATTTAATCATAGTCTTATCAACAATGACTACTGCCTGGATTGTATTCATAAACATCAAATAATACTAAGTGAATACGACCATTCGCATTAATTATAATCACGTATTGTTGCCTATAGTAAAATAAGCAAAAATTTAGTTTTTTTAATAAGATGAGAAAATGAGAAGTTATCATTTGAAGAAAGAAAGAAAGAAAGAAAAACATTTATTTGTGACGCTTACAGTACAAAACATAAACAGGACAACATAGGAAATAAAAAAAATTAAAGATAAAAGAAAGTAAGTGGTGTGTGCATCACAAAATGGACCCAACTCAGCATATTGCCGACTAAGAAATCGGCGCTGGTCTTCCGTAGGGCCCATTCAGTGATGCCACGACAGATAACACAAAGAGTTACAAACATTAAAACAAAACATTACCACATAACAACATAAAAAATAATTAAAATTACTATTATAATTATACTATATACACAGATTTGGGTAGTGTTCCTTTAGTTACAAAATAAAGAAATACATAAATATCTTGCTCCATTAAGGCTTGTGATGTGGTTACCAGGTGACGATATGTATAATAGATAGATACATATATGTAGATATTTAACCAGGGAACAAGTATTTGTGATAAATAAATACACAAATAATGCCCTCGCCGGGATTCGAACCCGGAACCTCCATGTGATGCATCAATTGGTAAAGTGGCTGGTAGGGTAAGCTGTTGACCGCGAGACTCACTGAAATGTAATGCGGAATCTGCCATAGGTAGTCTGTGATCTGTAGGAAGCCGATGTCCGCAATGAAAAGGAAGGATTTTATCCAATGACTCGAGATTAAAGAGTTCAAACATGGCGTTTTTTATTCGTTGATAGAAAAAACTACAGCTAGTTTATTCGACAAGACATGAGATAAATTCGTTTTATAACTTATTTAACATTTACCTTATGCCTTTTTTTTTACTTGGAACTTTTAATACGATTTCCAATCAGAATGCAGATTGTAACGCAACGCTACCCGGATACAACACCGGACGACTCAAAATTATCTGTTTCGACTTATCACAATTACCTACTTAATTGTTAACTCACACGATAATTCCAAGAATCATGTACTCAATTGTGTCATTCATTTGATTAATCGTTATTGATTGTTTTTCCTTCGTACGACGTGGCGGCAAACAAGCATACAACAAGTCGGATTACTATCTAAGACACTGATTCCACAAAAACCGAGTCAGCGGTTGATAGTTCAGCTATAAAAACAAACAAAAGATAATTGCCGCGTGTAAAGAAAAGAAACACGGCGATACATATAGCAGAGCGAGTAGCTACAAATATCGCAGTGTCTCTTTACTCTTACAAGGGTACCATTATTTTTTATTCGGTTTTAGTACAGATGGTGCCTTTTTCCTGGCTCATTTTACGTCAGTTCCAAAACTTCGGAGGGCCATCTGTACTAAAAATCGTAGTACGAGACACGTGCAAAAACGAAATTCGTAACTCGTGTCGATTTAAAACACTCCCTTCGGTCGTATTTTAAAACATCGCCACTCGTTTCGAATTTCATGTTTTTCGCACCTGTGTCGTAATGTACTATTTTATAGCCGAGCTATCAATCGCTAACTCGTTTTTGGTTGGCTAAGGAACAGTACAAGCGGAATGAAAAGAAATTAAGTATGCGTTAATAACGCGGCGGCAGTTCATGGTAAGCACAGAAAGGTAAACTGTACCTAGAGCTGTGATCGTAAATCAAACGAAGCGACATCGTAGAGTTATTACTTCCTCACCTAGTCGCATTCATCGTGTAGTCAGCATCAGATGTATCGTAGCATACGGGGCGTTCGAAAATATCTGGACACGCCTTTATTGCCATAACTATAGAGCTGTTCAGATGTTTTTGAGCGCTCCGAACGCTAAGTTATATTTGATGACGGTATAATAGCTGAATATGAAAACTTTATTCTTCAGTCGTGTAGGTGAAGTAAATTAAGAACCTCGTGTGTGAATAAAGGTTGTATTTAATTTTACATAGTAGAATAATAACGAAATTACCGTATAAGGTAGACAATATTATTGATACTCCTTTAATTTATTCAGAATAATAATAATTATAATTTTCACTTAAAAAAACAATAAGATTTATTACAACTTCTATAATTACATACTGTTAGGTACGAAATGATAATTATCGTCAATAAATATTTTCATATTACATTTAATACTGATTTTTCAATCCCCAGTTAACAGTAACTGTCAAATAAATGTTAGCTCTATCCTTTTTTGACTGATGACCAGCGATAAGGATGGTAATACTTTTAACTGACGGATACTTTTAACTGAGGATTGAAAAATCAGCCCTTAGTCGAATAATTTTTTCTATCTATTAGATATAACATCTGCAAAAGTAAATGTAACATTAATACAATAATATCTAGGGGTAAATGTGAAACAATAATAAAATTATCTCGTTACATAATTTATGTAAATAATAAATCTGCAATTTTTTATCTGTACAACCGGATGTTGGAGTCTATACTTATCTTGACATTGCGACGATAAAATTGTAACCGCGTAATCAGTTGATGAACTTACCTGTAACAAAATAAAAATATTGCATCAGATTATTGACATAAAAATTGTATATAGAAACATTTATATATTCCCGGCAAATAAGAAGTCAATTTGTTCGTTCAATACAAATCTATACCGCAGCCGTACCGTTTAGGTTGCTTATAGGTACACGAGTACACATTATTTAATCTAAAATATGTATCTGGGTGAATAATTTTTTTTCTGTCTGTTATTGCCATGGTTACGGTCGCCTAAGTCACGCTGGTTTTATGCAAAATTATGCTACTTAAACTATGCAAACATGCATGTAGTCCATGTTTGTACGTGGTCCATTAAGGAAAGGGCTTATTAACACCAGCAAAATGCATGTTTGCATAGTTTAAGTAGCATAATTTTGCATAAAACCAGCGTGACTTAAGCGACCACAGAATTAGATTTGGATAGAAGAAACAACCTAGAAAGTACTCCGCTCAGAAGTGTATATATAATATATCTTGGGACATCTTACACAAATCAACCTAGTCCCACGGTAAGCTCAATGAAGGCTTGTGTTGTGGGTACCAGGCGACGATATATATAATAGATAGATACGTATAGATACTTTAGATACATACACAGCCATGACCAAGGAACAAACATTTGTGATAAATAAATACACAAAGAATGCCCTCGCCGGGATCCGAACCCGGAACCTCCAGCTTCGTAAGCAGAGTCACTACCAACTAGGCTACGGAGGCTGACAACAAGTTCATTCATTCGTATGGCGGCCGAGCGTGTCAGATTTTGTACTGAAGTTGTTACTTGCCTATGATTTTAAATATGTCTCAGGCCCTTGAGTATTCATATTTTTTTGTGTTGTTGCAATTAATATTACTTAAGGAGACATTATTAATGTTTTTGTTCACTTCAACTTACAAAATTTGACGCCCGAAAGCTGCAAGCTGCGATTCAAGACGGACAACTCAGTAGATTTTACTGAGTTCATTTGACACGCTAAGTAGATACGTTTGCTTGATCTATGGTACATATGACATCTGTGTAGGCGACCGTAACCATGGAAATAACAGACAAAATAAAGTTGAATCACCCCTCTATATATTAGTATTATGTAGTATGTTTGTAGCCACCTGGCCCGATTTATTCTCGTGAGAAATAAAATTCTTTATCTTTCAATAAAAAAACTGATAGGTAGTTAACAACAAATATGTACCGTCAGTACAGTTTTATAATGGTTACGTTTTGTGAAATATAACGTTAAATCGTATAAAGTTACGTATAAGTTATCTATCGTAAAACATTTTTTTTTTGGATGAAAACATCAGTGAGTGAAATCTGATGATAATATGTGGACAGCCAAATATTTAAAAAAATCTACTAGTCACCAGCATAGTAAACAATCCTATATGAAAATTGACTAAGGAGGCTGACAGTAAGTACACGTCATTTATAATCAAACCCCGGACGACGGGTGCAAAAATGAACTTTTCACTAGTGCTTGATGAAATATCGACTATTCTATCGACATCCATATGAACAATTATTTAATTTGAAATTTATAGATTATACTTATTATGTTTCCCTAGTAGTTCCACTTCTTTTCCAGATATCAAATTATATAAGATTTTTGAAATTGATTCCACCAACTTTTTTAGTCAACACATTCTCATATTTCTTGTGAATAATTTCGCCTTGAGGATGTAAAAGTTATCTTAACAAGTGCACTTTGAACTTTTGAACGATATTCAAGCTGTTTTTTAAACTTTAATTTTGGTTTTGTAACTGTTCTATGGTACTAGGTATTATTGACATATTATTGTTTATCAATTTTAGATCGCAATGCTTCTGATTATGTACGGTTGTATAAATTACTATTGATCAATACATTTCTAATTCATAAAATGTTGGTATGGATGTCGATAGAATAGTCGATATTTAACTAAGCACTAGTGACAAGTGCATTTTTGCTCCCGTCATCCGGGGTTTGTTCATAATAAGCCTTTTATTTATAAAACGAATGAATGAAGTAACCCAACTGTCCAAAAAGGCACAGAAATTACGATATAAATACCTACACATTCCTAACGAATTTGTTGATAGCTTTCATATTACGTAACAATCATTTTGTATAACGTAATGGCGTAACATTAATTAGCGCGTGTTGCCCATTAGACCGACGATTGTCGCCATGGCAACCGTTTCGATAATTATTCTCCTACCTCAAATTACAGGCAGGTGATCAATGCTAGACTGCGACCTATATCGGTCTAACGCCAACTCAAAAATGCCCCCAAAAACATTTGTTCAATTGTGCCAAGATGGGCAGGACATAGCGCTTTTCTTATCACCGCGCATATTTTGGCGCAACATCTTTGACAAATGTTTATAGAATATAGCCCATGAAAACTTTGATAGACCAATCACAACTATTTTTAAGTGGCGGTTGAAGTTTTCATAGGCTGACACTGAAATTCATTACCGTGATACGGTCGAGAAATTTAATTTCCTACCCATTTCGTACCTTGTCATAGTAGCTATAATATGACAGTCCTAGCATCTTTCATATTGATTGTCACTGTGAAAAGGTACGAAATAGGTAGGAAGTTAAATTCTTCGACTGTACATAAACGACGGGGTGACACTTGTCAACTAATATTAAGGACTGTTTTTGAAAGGCAATTTAGTATGGCGTGCGGCTTTATTTCTTCGTACATGCTAGAACACTCACCGGTACAGCGTATTGCATATACCTACGTTAAATGAGCCAACTGGGTGCTTAGACAAGTTGCCAATCGCTAACGCTTAATCTTCAATCGTGAACGAAAGGCAGCTAACTGTCTTCGTCGCACTAATATGAAAGAGTGACAGAGAGGGAAAACTACGATACGCTATTAAGCGTTAGCGATTGGCAACTTGGCTAAGCATCCACGTCTTCGATATTGATAAGATTTGGTAGGCTGGTGCCGTGTGGTGACGGCAGTAAGAATACATTTGTCACCACCCCAACTCCTCCTGCGGGTGTCGTAAGAGTCGACTAAGGGATTGAAGTGTCACTGACCACTATTTAATAAAAGATTGATGATGGGCAGCAGCGTCATCATAGTGGACACATTACTGCGATCGCCAATCCGCTTGCCCAGCGTGGCGATTATGGGCATTTACCTCCTAATGCGTTTATACGCATAATCAATAGGAGAGGCCTACGTCCAGCAGTGGACTATCATAGGCAGATGATGATGATGATGATGGTAGGCTGGTAGAGTCAATGATGCTGAGCAAGATCCAAATTTCCCAAAATGTCTCAAAATTTATTTTATTTTTTATTTTCTTTATTGGGAAACAAACAGCTTACAATAATACAGTATTATGAAATTATGGGACTTATACATTAGCCAAAAACAGTTTCCACTAATGGTATAAAGCAGAAATTGCTCAAAGAGAACTTGTTATACAATCTGAAATTACATTATTAATCAATATAGAAAAAACAAAAAGAAAAAGAAGAAAGTTTATCAAATAACATCACTCGACATGCGTTAGCAATACCTACAATGTATGAACATTGAGTAGGTACCTTCACTATAAATTATATTATAAATGTTTGTATGAAACCTTATTTTTTGTTACCAAAAATGTGAAAAGTAACAAATAAGGATTTTTTTCCCATATCCGAGTTCTTCTCACTTAGAATCATTAGCTATAATCCATTTTTACTGGAAAAAAAATCACTCCAATTTTTTTGTCCATTTGGTTATACGATTTAAATACAAAATCCTATAGCGTAAAGGTGCACTCAGACCATTCGTCGTCGAAGAGCATTCGCTTTTCTATCCCCCTACTCTACGAATTTCGATCGTAACACAAAACGTGATTCGTTGATTTCGTAGAGCAGGGGATAGAATAGCGAATGCTTGTTTGGTCTGAATGCACCTTAAGTGGTAGTACACAATCCTATGTTACAAATTCGCATCAACACGAATCATCCTCGACGTCGGGCAATTAACACGGTTATCGCTATGGTTGTCGTTAGCGGTGGATTTGGCTCAGGTGACGTGGAAGGGGTTGGGTTAATTATCCAACACGTACAATAATTATTATACACGTACGATAATTTATACAATGACATAATGATAAACGGCAGATTGTCCTTTTGATATTTGCATCAACAGCCTATCTCAGTCCGCCGCTGGATGTAGGCCTCTTTTATTTACTATGCATATAGACGCAATGGACGCATTAGGCACTAAGCTATGACCTATCGGCTATAAACACGAACAATAGATACGCACTCCCGTGTAAATAAAAGAGAATACTACAGCTACCAGCTATCATCACCGGGCGAGTATCGCCGTGTCTCTTTTATTTACATGGGAGTGCGTGTCTTCGCGGTGACACCAGTGCCTTAGGAGGTAAATACCCATAATCGCCATGCTGGGCAAGCGGATTGGCGCAGTAAATGTGTCCACTATGATGACGCCGCTGCCCATCATCAATCTTCCATCAAAGAATGGTCAGTGAAACATCAATTCAGTATTACTGCTTAAAAATACAACTAAAAAAATATAAAAACAATAAACCATTTGAGTTGTTCCTCAAAAATACGTAACAGACACTTTTGCATTTAAGTGCATCCAGAAAACGCCTGCAGGATTAAACTTAACAATATTTAAGTAGTTAAAACTTGCAGTCAGAAATAAACTGTACAATTTACCGCCCAACTTGCAGGTAATTAATGAGACGGGACATACTCGTATTTAATATTTACGACGCCGGTAAATACTGCTCAGAATATCTTCACACCTGAATTTAATTTCTTTGGAATTTCCGCATTATGAAAATATTATGTAAGATAGGTAACAACATTTGAATTTCTACTAGATGTAGCTGGATTGGTTTAGATTTAGCTTAAGGGTAAATCCACAAGACTGTAACGAGAGTTACAAAGTCTTTCGTATGTTTTAAAATCAATTAATCAAAGTTGAGTTTCCGTACGTCTAGCCTAGCCCTGTAGGTAGATATGTGGAGCCTTAAATGTCCTTAATTAATATGAGAACATACAAAAGAATTGGTTACTCTCGTTACAGTCTTGTGGATTTACCCTTAAAATATTCTAGATTGATGTTCTAGTCTAATATAGCATCTTAATAGTTCATACTAAAAGAATTAACGATATTTTTTTGATAATATTTTTGTCGTGTGACACCACAACCCGCCTGACCTGTCGAATCTTCTGCAATAAACGAACCCTATGTATTTATACAGGATATTTTATTATTTGCGGTAAATTCAACGGAAGCTTATTTAGGTCTAATAAATAAGTTTTTAAATAAGTAAGTTTCATAACTCTTACTTATTAAATAACTAAAAAAATTTGTTTTATGACTAAACAAGTGTATTGTAACCTTTTTACATCCTAATGTTATTTATTTATTTCGACATCTGGCGTCAGTCATCTGAAATATCGTCAGTTGTAATATGAATTAATGTAACCACCAAATGACGACTTTTCAGGAGGGCCAAAAAACGAAATGGACATTTATAAAGTATGTTGTATCTTTTTAGTTAATTATCCTATTGAAATGATGTTTATCTTGTTTGTTTTATTTTTGAGAGGTCTATTTGATAGACAGTTACTAACTGCGACCACGCTTATAGTTCAGGAAATGGATGGTGCTTACGTTAAATATTTTAAAAAAAATTTGGAGATACGTTAACAAATCAATGAAAATCATCAAAAGTGGATTTCGGAATTTAGTGTAACTCACGAATTGAAACCGAATTGCTTATGAGCCATACAATGCATACGGCGCTTACAGCAGTGACGTTTATAAAAATATGGTGAGTACATTAGGAAAGATATTTGTTTTGTACTTACAAATTCGTACTTACGTTAAAATATTGTCTATGATTTTTGGAAACCTTTACATACACGTTAATAAAAAACGTAGAAACTTAATGAAATGGCAAAGTTTTTGTTAACGTATTCGACATTTTTTTCTAGATATCAATATTTTATATACACCGTTCGATAGAGCAGGAAATTTGCAGTCGAACGGTATACTTAACTCAATTTCGTCATTTTGGTGGTTACATTAATTCATATTACAATCGACGATATGTACAAAAGTGAACTTACTTACATGTATGTTATTATTAAGGTTCCTCCACAATCATTTCATTTATCATGTATGAAGACGAAAAATATTACCTTTCCAATTTTACAAAAAGCTATATACCAGGAAGGGTTTACCCTTGAATCGCCGACAAACATTTAATCGAATATGGTTTCAAAGTCAACGATTCAAGTATTTTCATTTCATCGACAAGTCGTTCTGTCGAAGAATCGTTTCCAATAAATTTAAATCAAGGACTTTTAAATAGTACTTGAGTTATTTTGTGTATAGCTTATATCGAGGTTTTTTGTTACGGGATTTTTTATTTCAATTTGTTTTAAATTTAGTAATATTTATTCCGCATACAATTATTTCAATTTATAATATATCGTTATCGAATCTAGACGCAGTCTCATCGCAGTTTCTCGGTTGCCATAAAAAAAAATAACCTCGAAGACTAAGGCGGGAGCAAAGCTCCCGCCTTAGTCTTCTGACCTAACCTATCCGAGTCGGATCTGCCCCGGAAGGTTTTGTTCGCTCGCTTCGCTCGCTCACTCGGCCATTGTTTTTCTTTACTTTTTTTTTAAACTACAATTTATGAACAGGTTGATTTCGGGAAAAAGTTTTTCCTACAAACATGCTTATTTTAGCGTATTCTGCACGCTAAATTAATAAAAATACGTGTCATAATGCCACCAACATCCATCGATTTTTTTCTAAGTCCTCATCCCCCTTTGCTATAGTTCAACCCAGCCGAAAAATGTATAAATGTACGACATAAGTATAAAAATGTATTGTAGTAATATGTCGAATAAATGAATTTCATTGTTTAGTAGTTGAGACAATTAAAATAATTTGAAACAAATCACTGACCAAGTGATATTCGTTGAATAGTTTTTCAGAGCAGTAAAAGTTTTTTAATTGAATAGTATGTGTAACAAAAAAATGACAAACGAAATTCCTAGTACTGAAGTTTCAATGAATCGTTGTCGATGAAATGAAATTCGATTAAACGTTTGTCGGTAAAATGAATGGACACCACCAGGAAGCTTCGTTGAATGTACCAAGCAACGTGCCAAATAAAAAAAAACATGGTGTATGTACGAAAATACTATAGATGAGATTAATAATACGTCATTATGTCACGCGTCGACGCGGTTCCGCTCCACAATCTACATACGTAATTAAACCAGCATTGTCGGTCTATCTCTATACTTAGCGTAATGTTCGCCACACATCATCGACGGTTGACCGACCAAATTAACAATAACTAACCACGAATAACACGAGTTCAGATTCTGCCACGGACGAACTTGCGTAGACTCAGCATTATGAATATCAATGGTTGTGTGACTCTACTTTGTATGTCCAGGGTGTAGGACTCAACCTTGTATATGAAATGTATGCATTTTGTACAGAAATACATTTTTATGATACAACCTCGTAAGCGTAATACGGGGTTGAATCACACAGCCAGCAATACGTCACTATGTAGATAATCACGAGATGCTTTTTAACTTATAAGATGCAATATTGAGATTCTTTAGTTTAAAAACTCATTTGCATCACACATTTTGGACGAATCTCAAAAAGGAAGTGGCTGTGACGCTCATTCACAGGGAATCATCATTTGATAATTAGCGAGATATGAAATATATGTTATCTGATTTTTAAATAGTATTTTATTTCAATATTGCTTACTTCCGTTTTGATAGTTGAGTAAAACTTTGCCGCGACTTCCGTACATTTTTCTTAACGTTCATTCCATTCGTAGTCTGATCGAAGGAGCTCAATAGGAGAAATTCATGTATATAATAATTATGAACATGTACTCTCTTACTTGCAAATACTTCGAAAAAAAAATACGAAAAGTGAGTCAAGACCATGTCCAGTATTTTGGACGGTGTTGAATAAATCTGCCTCCCTCCGTCTTAGGCCTTGGTCGTTTTCACCCGCCGGCCGCAGCCGACGACGTCCAGTCGGCCGCAGCGTGTGAATGGTGTATTCGGGAATGTTCGGGAGTGGTCGTTTTCGCCCGCCGCGTGCGGCGTCCCCGCGCCGCCCGCTACTGCCGCCCGCTGGCCGCCGCGTCTCTAGTCATTTTGGAGCATTGCGGCGTGTGGACGCTCGGACAATATGGATAAATTTACAAAGGGAAGTGACGAGTTTTTGATTGGATTAGTTAAAGTGCACAGTATATTGTGCGATTAGTAGGATAAAAACTTCAAAAACAATAATTTGAAGCAAAATGTAGGCACCCTCCGTTTTTCTACATTTAAATATGTTGTTCTTCTTCTGCTTTCTTAATACTATTAGATAGTCCTCCTCCTCTTCTTCCTTAAGCAGTAGATATGCTATAGTTTTTTCCATCACACGCGTCCTTTCCTTTGTAAATTTATCCAAACCCTTGGAAACTGCCGCGATTGGCCGCCGCGACTGGCCGCCGCGGCTACGATCTCAAAACGACCATAATACCCAGTTCACACGCTGGCCGCGGCGGCCGGCGTCTGTCGTCGGCCGCACGCGGCGGGCAGCGGCTGGTCAAAACGACCGAGGCCTTACATGATGTATCTACTGTAGGCGATCTATGTACATGACATTTGACTGAGATTCATACACGCGGTAGCGAGATCAATCTGACACGTCAGTATGACATTGTTTATACAATATACAATTGTTTGTGACAGGGAGATAATCTTTTTAAAGCTCATTTGTTAGGCGAAAATAATAAGTAGATTAATGGCTGTTGCTTTGTCATGATATCGTAAATTATGTTTATTTGGATAATACATTTAAAAAGGAAAGTGAGTTATCAATGTTTTTATATTTGACTGCACAGTGGGCAGGTCTGTGGACCTGACACTGCTACTCAGTGTGACCGATTGAAAATGTAAAGGATGAACAATATTAGGAGTTGACGATGTTGTCGGTCTGGTGTCCGGCAACAGAGTACCACCAGGGGCCTATTTCTCAAAAGCTTGTAACTTATAAAACAAGCGGAAGTCCCTACAACATCGACAACTGATGATGCCTCGTTGAGAGGTAAAACACGGCGAGTATAGTATTACTGGTGATGGTTTGTCACGATGATTTGTGTAGTTATTTGCGTATTTATTTTGCGATTACACTAATCCACTTGTACGTAGTGAATCGCGAAATAGGAAAATAATATTGTTCATCCTTTAATAATAATTAATAACGTGCGAGTTCAAATTAGTATACCTACAACTGCATACTATAGCTGTAGGTACTCATGTAAAATTTTAAAACAAATCGGCTACAAGACAACCAGGTGACGCCACATATTACGGTCGTGTCATGTCGACCGTCAGTTAGAGAAATGTAGCGACGACAAACTAACAACTTTAACACAAATTACGTGTATTTCATCTTCAAATTTTGCATAAAACATTGTAAAATGCGATAAAACTTGTGTATCTATCAAAAATGGCATTTTTTTTGTCTTGACAAGTGTCAAAGCACAATCCCGTACATTTTAACAGTAAAGGTGGGTTTACACCAAATGAGCAAATGCTCATTCTATCTCCACTAAACGAAATTCGGTCGTTAGGTACACAAAACGTAATTCGTCGAAATTCATTTTAATTCGTAGAGTGGGGGATTATATGACCATTCGCTCGTTTGGTGTAAACCCACCTTAACAATATGGCAGTTCCTGTTAGATCTCATATTATGCCAAGATACGAAATGGTCCTCGATTAACTTTCCTTAAATGCCATACGCCTGCGATATATGCACTATACAAAAAGTTCAAACGTCTCTAACAATTAGATCCCGTGGCCCGTGTATTTATAATAACTCTAACTGGCCCTCTTGGCACTGCTCTAAGCCTAAAATACGATGCGACGGGAGACAATAGTATATGTACAGTCGACGCCAAAACTCTAATGTACTGGAAGGCAGTCTATGTGCAATTATTAATATGACTTAAAACGAGATATTTACTATGTAAATTGCAATTATTGAGCACCCGATTTCTCCGTGTTACTCTCCGTGAAGATGACATTTGCAACAGTGTCGAAGGACCGGGTATCGGCCTATCGGGGCTCTATCGGGTCAATAACTCAATAACCGTGATTTATACGGTAAATAACCCGTTTAACCCTCTGCCACTGTCAGTCACGTGACACGTTTCTTATTATTCAACATCATAAAAAAACCTCTCTCTCTCTATACCTTCGCAACGTACTGGTTATATGTCCAACTCTTTCTCCGTTCAGGCAGCTCGCCTTTGGAATAGTCTCCCAGTTAAAATTAGACAGTATCCAAATAAGTTTTCTTTTAAAAAAGCTTTAAGTGAGTATTTTGCTGGTAAAATGGCAAATTCCTAGTGTCTCTGTTTGCAAGTTTCATCTGTTATTATTATGTATATGTATGTAATTTATGTATATATATTATACAATACAATACAAATACTCTTTATTGCACACCTCAATAAATGAAAACAATTACAGAAAAAGTAGCGACTTAACTAGAGGTAGACAACAGGCGGTCTTATCGCTAAGAAGCGATCTCTTCCAGACAACCTTTAGGTAGCGGAAATAATTACATTTTACATTATGCCAGTAGGTGTAGAAAATGTAACAATACAGAACACTTGGAGTTATCCGATATGCAATAATATACTAAAATAAAAACAAATACATTTATAAGTATTATAATCACATATACACAAACCATACATATAATTATACATATAATTATACATATTATTTATATATATATATATATATATATATATATATATAAATAAGTTTAACGATGCCAACATCATAAAACAAAAATGGAACAGATAAAAGTATCACAGATCAGAAAAAAACTTTAGTTTGAGGAGTCTTTTAAAAGAAGAAGGAGATTGTGCGTTCCTTATTTCAACAGGCAAAGAATTCCATAGTCGAACAGCTTGAAATGTAAAATAATTATTATAGAATTTGGAATTGGATGAGGGGACAGAAAGGAGCAAATTCTGGGAGCATCTAGCAGAACGGAGATAACTAAAGCGGTTCTTGAGATAGCGAGGAGTTGCGGGATTGAAAAGAATTGAATACAAAAACGACAAAACGTGAGAGTTACGACGAAATCGAACAGGGAGCCACTTGAGCTGGGATCGGAAGTGGGAGACATGGTCATACTTGCGTAACCCAAATATGAACCGTATACAGACATTTTGAAGACGCTCAAGCTTATTGAGTTGCTCCACAGTGAGATCAAGATAAGCAACGTCAGCATAATCTAAAATAGGAAGTAAAAGAGTCTGTGCAAGAGCAATTTTGGTAGGAATAGGAAGGAAGTTCTGCAATCTCCGAAGCGAACCTACAGCCGCAAACATCTTCCTGTTAGCTTCGCTCACCTGAGGCACCCAAGACAAGGTCCAGTCCATAATGATGCCGAGATTTTTTACTTCATGCGAGTAGGGTATTAAGACGCCATTGAAGTAAATAGGTGAGAGGTTATCAAAATCAATCCTGTGAATCAGTTTTGAGCTACCAATTATATTTCCATATGTGTATATTTTACTTTATATTGTGTTTTTTTTTAATATTAAATTATTAGTTAATTTCTTCTTTTTAACCGACTTCAAAAAGGAGGAGGTTAACAATTCGTCGAAATCTTTTTTTTTTTTATGTATGTTCCCCGATTACTCGAAGACGCGTGGACCGATTTCAAATATTCTTTTTTTGTTTGAAAGGGTATACCTTCTAGTTGGTCCCATTGTCACCGAATCCAGATCTGATGATGGGATCCTGGAGAAATCGAGGGAACTCTTCAAATGTTGTAGGCACACATGACATTTTTCATTTATTTTCGAAGACTAATCAAGTATTTGCATCTAGTCATGAACATCTTAAGTTGGTGATCTGATGATGGAAGGTACAACTCTTTAGCAATTAGGAGTTGGGGGATAATTCTTTAAGTATAACATATTTCGAGGATTTTGGAAGCTATTTGAGTATTTGCCTTTAGGTGGTCATCCTTTCATGTTGGTGAGCTGATGATGTAAGGTACAACTCCTTGGAGATTAGGAGTTGGGGGATAATTCTTTAAATATAACATATTTCATATATTTTGGAGGCTATTCGAGTATTTGCCTTTAGGTGGTCATAGTCTCATGTTGGTGATCTGATGAGGAAAGGAATAACTCCTTAACGATTAGGGGTTGGAGGATCATTCTTTGTATATATAACAAATGTCATACATTTTCAAGATCTATTCAAGTGTTTGCTTAGTAGTTATGACATGTCGGTTAGCGGTTAGTGATTCTTTAAATAATATTGGCATGCTATGTCTGTTACCTTTGAAATTGTTTTTGTATTCATATAAGTTCGCCAGTTCAGGTTTTATGGCCTACTACAGTGCAGTACATTCTAATTATAAGTATTTAGAGCATACTGAATAACGATTTTATATTTACACTACTAAAAAGCAAAAAATAAAATATTTTAAAAATAAAAATAAAACCGCCTTCAAAAATTCGCCCGAACTAAAAAGTTAAAAATAATTTTGGTTCCTACTTCTTAGGATTTCCTACCCAAACCTTTAAACCTTTTACCCTATTCATTGAAATAAAACATTATGGCTAGGTACCCTACAGATTTCTTAGAAGTCGGTGCCAAGCCAAATATGTTCACTTTGCGAGTACTTATATGTATTTGATAGAGCTTTGTAATATACTGTCACTCCGGTTATGCTTTCATGAAAATGACTGAGGCAGACCATTCTGTTGATAAAAGCGTAATCGGAGTGACAGTAAGTTACAAAGCTCTATCTAATATACATATACCTATGAACGTATTCGGCTTGGCACCGACTTCTAAGAAATCTGTAGGGTACCTAGCCATAATGTTTTATTTCAATGAATAGGGTAAAAGGTTTAAAGGTTTGGGTAGGAAATCCTAAGAAGTAGGAACCAAAATTATTTTTAACTTTTTAGTTCGGGCGAATTTTTGAAGGCGGTTTTATTTTTATTTTTAAAATATTTTATTGTAACTTTAACTCTGCATTTATCGCACCGCCTACATATATTATTTTCTGCTTTGCCCGAAGGTTGACTGGTAGAGAATGCCTTGTAGCATTAAGTCCGCCTTTTATTGTACAAATTTATTTTTCTTTTTGTGCAATAAAGATTAAATAAATAAATAAAGTTGAACATACGTCTGAGGTACGTCATTTGTTTACTTTGCGGCCACTGAGCTATGCTGCGGACAGACGGACATGCTCTTGGCTACGGAACCCTAAAAATATAGAAAATTAAGCTTAAGTAACATAAACTTTCTATACATGGCTGTGACAACCTGACAACTCACAAATCTATATGAGAAATACCCATATTACCCATCCCTGTAGCTCAATGGGATTGTTCCAGCAATAGTTTTTTAAACAAACCCGGAAAAACAAAACGCAGACAATACTATACAAAACAATGAAAGCCGGTAGCAAATTGGGCCTATAACGTGCAGTAACGAATGCAATGGAGGAATTATGCAACCGACACTCGGCGGGAATGATTGGAATCCTATCGATGCGGACGGATTGGCCAATATTGGAATTAATCGGTACAGGGTTTTATGTAGAAGCTTTTTACACTGAACTAATGGGTCAAAATTCTTTTCGTAGCCTTATTTTGTGTCCCTAACCACTCACTTGCTTTAATAAAGCTTTTGTTACATGTCATCACTCTTATTTTACATAGACATAGTCTATCGCAAAAATCAAAGCATGTCAGTGGCTAAAAAACGTGACACAGTTGTGATTTTTGTATTAGATGATGTTTCGTTTCCAATATTTGATGTATGGATTAAAATCTAGCTTGAAAATGAAATACAATCGCACCGGATTTTTTTTTATATACTGAGTCGAAACAGCAACTAAAAGCGTGACAGAGTGGTATGAAACAAGACAACGAAAAGAATTTTGACCCTAATAGCAATACAATCTCAGTATATCCTTTGGCAGCCTTGTCACCACTCCAACTCTTCCCGTGGGCGTCGTAAGAGTCGACTAAAGGGTTAAAGCGTCACTGACCATTAATATATTGAAGATTGATGATGGGCAGTAGCATCATCATATTGGACTAGAGATGGGCGTTCCCGGTAAATTCCTGTAACTATAGGGAAAGATAAAAAAATTGGGAATATTGCCCATACAGAATACAAATTTTGGGTAAATTCCGGAAACGGCACATCGCTTTACTAGATTTTTCCAATATGGCGGGGTGATTCTGTGCATTACCTCCTAACGCGTCCGTACGCATATAATAATAGGAGAGGCCTACTTATACGTACAGCATTGGAATTATGCCGCGGCCACGACATTGGTCTAAGACGACCGGCTTAGCGGAAAACCATACGAGCGAGAGGGAGTACCCATATCGGCATTCCGCTCCAACTCATGGATTCGCTCGCCGCTGGTCCCCTTAGACCAATGTCGTGGCCGGGCCTTAAGGCCTTAATACCTCCCGATACCTATGCGTATGAAACGCATTAGGAGGTGGCTATAATCGCCACGCTGGGCAAGCGGGTTGGCGATCGCAGCCACTATCATGACGCAGCTGCCCATCATCAATCTTCGATATATAAATAGTAAACCCTGTTTATAAATTTTTTGGTAAACCAGACATTTGAAAACTCATGGTACGGCTACAGGACTAAACATGTTCAGACAAATGTCGTAGCCGGGCCTTAAGATTGGCTGAGGATGTGTGTGACACTTTACATATATGCTTATTGTAAGCTTTTAAAATATTGCTGCTTAGCATCAGACATCATGCTTTTTTGCCACCGTCCTAATAAAAAAAACTAGAGCGCTGAAATAGTTTCTCGTCAACAGTATAGCTACAATGTTGCAGAGATCATAAATATCAGTCTCAAATCCCACGAATGTGTCATATTTATCAAAGACAGCTATTTCTGCCTTTGATGTCGTGTCAGCGTGAAATCATGCAACCAATTTCAATATTTACTATGACTATAATGAGCGAAGATTGCGTTTAATTTGCGGTCGATTTGCCGCGTGGTGACGGCAGTAAGAATACATTTGTCACCGCTCTTAACTCTTCCCGTGGGTGTCATACACACTGCTACGATCGCCAATCCGTTTGCCCAAGCTCCAAATCTTTTACTCACCCATCATGAGCCCATATCAGTCCACAGCTGGACAACGTCCTCCGTCGGTCGTATAAACGCACCAGGAAGTAAATGCCCATAATCGCCACGCTGGGCAATTGGGTTGGCGATCACAGTAGTGTGTCCACTATGATTCATGCATGATGCTGCTTGAAGGGCACATAATCAATCTTAAATAAATAAATTGTCAGTGACACTTCAATCCTTTAGCCGACTCTTACGCCACCCACGGGAAGAGTTAGAGTGGTGACCAAGGAATTCTTACTGCCGTCACCACACTGCATGATTACTCATCATCATCATAATTAAGGGGGCCTGGCCCCCTGTCGTTGCAGCATCCTCCATTCGGCCCTGTTTTGGGCTTTCGTCTTGACATCTTGGTACGAATGGCTACAGCACCATTCCTTCAATTCAGCCATGTATGGTATTCTTTATCCCACTGTGCCGGAGTATGTGGCTTAAGCATTTAGCTCTGCGGTTTTCAATTACCGATATTATGTGTATTCCTTTGCCATTACAAGCATGATTACTACTTCTGACGTAAAAAACCTAATGTGACCCACAAAAGCAAGATCGATCCGTCTCAATGTCGCGATTTAATATAAAACTGATTTAATTTCCTGCACGTCCGGCCTTATCGGCGGGAGCGGACGGCGGCGGAAATTTAAACTTTTCGGAACTACCCACGGCAAAGTCTGTATTAGTTTCTTATGAGACGCGATCTTATCTTTTTTATATAACAGCACAAAATATATTATATCACTTATTTCGCTTCGCTCCTGTCTCTCATTCCGCTCGATAGATCAGGATGCTTAGACAAGTTGCCAATCGCTAACACTTAATCGTCAATCTTAAACGAAAGGCAGCGAACTGTCTTTGTCGCACTAATATGAAAGTGTGACAGAGAGGGAAAACTACGATACGCTACTAAGCGTTAGCGATTGGCAACTTGGTTAAGCATCCTGATCTATCGAGCGGAATGAGAGACAGGAGCGAAGCGAAATAAGTGATATAATATCTTCGTGACCGAAAGATAATAATATGAACGACTTCATCTTGGTGAGCGACTTTGCGCATGTCTAATGACCACAACCACTTGATTATTAAGGTGTATGCAGACCAAACGAGCATTCGCTATTCTAACCCCCTACTCTACGAAATTCAATCGCTACACAAAACGTCATTCGTTAATTTCGTTGAGTGGCGGATAGAATAGCGAATGCTCGTTTGGTCTGAATGCACCTTTAGACACTGGACGGTAGTGAATAGATAATGTTTAGCAATCGCATTGAAACGGAAATGTACATACGCATTTATATTGCTGTCGAATTAAATTCGCTTCAGTGCGCTCAGTTAATTGAGACGGCAAAAGAAATACGAACGTTTCCGTAAAAAAACATGATATTCATATTACGTAAATGGTAAAGAGCGTGATATAGACCAATCGGGCAGATTCGTGCTTCATGAGCCATTCATTCATTGAATTATTATAAACGATTCTGTGGTTAATTCCATGAAAGTGACAATATCAACAAGGAATAGTAAATGCTATCCGAAATTTCTAGGTACTTCCTAAGACTACAAACAGTTTAGTTTGAGAGTTCCGATTGATGCGTTTAACTATTTAATTCGAAATAAAATGGAGGGCTATGTTACAGCCAAATACTTTTTTTTGCGAATAAGTAACTTTTTCCTAATCAGAATTATGATACTTATTGGGAATTTGAACGGATCACTACTATTTTTAATACAATCTGTATTAGGGTCCTTCTTATTTTTGCAATTTTGTAGGATGTTCGAACCAATAAAGCTCTTCCAATTGCAATTTTCTATGGGGCACCCTATCATTCTGTTATTTGATAAGTAAGCCATATTTGTTTTTTTTTTTCAATTATAAACAAAAAATTAGGGGTCGCTACCGAAGTACGAAGTTCAAGGAAGGCAAAATGATTAGTCGTTTTTTAGGGTTCCGTAGCCAAAATGGCAAAAACGGAACCCTTATAGATTCGTCATGTCCGTCTGTCCGTCTGTCCGTCTGTCACAGCCGATTTACTCGGAAACTATAGATGCTACAGTAACGAAATTTGGTAAGGATGTGTGTTATATGAACCGCTACAGGATTATGATACTAAATTGTAAAAAAACCATTGGGGTGGGGGCCCTCCATACATGTAACTGAGGGATAGAAATTTTTTTTTGTTGTATATAAGCGTGTGGGGTATTAATAGAAAGGTCTTTAAAAATGATATGAAGGTTTATAAATCTCATGTTTATTTAAGCAAATCGTTTTGGAGATATCAGCTCTCAAAGTCTGAAAAATGTGTCCCCCCCCCTCTATTTTTTAAACTACGCGATATAAAATTCTAAAAAAAATATATGTTATGCACATTAATAAACTCTATCAACGATTTTTGGTTTGATTAAATGATCTTCTATAGTTTTTGAGGTAGGTTGATTTAACTGTATTTTTTTATAATAAATCGATAATGGTACGGAACCCTTCGCGCGCGAGTCCGACTCGCACTTGGCCGGTTTTTTATTACTTCTTTAGCGACCCCTAATTTTTGTTAATAATAATTGAAAAAAAAAACAAATATGGTTTAACTTAAATATGGGAACTTATCAAATAACAGAATGAGAGGGTGCCCCATAGAAAATTGCTATCGGGAGAGCAAAGAGCTCTTTTATTGGTTCGAACATCCTACAAAATTGCAAAAAAAAGAAGCACCCTAATCTGTATACGTAAATACCTAGACATACTAAAGTTTATCGTGGTTTAAGAATCTATTGTGCGTTGGGGTGCGCATTTAAATATTAGATGTCATATACCAAAGAAAAAATACCGTTCACCAACCCTGGAGGTGGGATTTGAACCCACGTCCAAAGCTTTCACAGCTGATGCCTAAACCATTCCGTCACTTCAGCTTATCGGACACCCGGTCGAATTTCTCGGGCATATGCCATCTGTCAGAAGATAATCTGACTGGTTCCACAAAATATACCAAATTTAAAATTTCGAGCTCTTCGAAAACGCCTACTGATATTTGCGCAAAATACTTCTTTGCTTGACGTTTATTTCCGAAGAAGTGTAGGCGTTAAATTGGATATTACTCCTCCGTAGTCAAGTCAGTAACCCCCGTCTACGAGGGATCGAATTCTGATGGGCAACTCTGTGTTATCATAAAAAAAAATTCGAACATCCTAGAAAAAAAAATTGTTACTCGACTGTAGCTGTTTTCTACGTCCGCGGGCTAAATGACAACTGAGGTTAACATTATTTCATACTTACACGTCGTTTCGTTTTAGAGTAAATTCATAAATGTGCGGTTAAACTAAAAGAGCATTCGCTGTTCTAACCTCCCACTCTACGAAATTCGATCGGTACACAAAACGTGATTGGTTGATTTCGTAGAACGGGCGCTAGAAAAGCGAATGCTCTTTTGGTTTAAACGCACCTTTACATATTCCTAAGAAAGCACTGATATATTATTATAAGGCTTCTGAACTATTCACCCCTAAAAGCCCGCGAAACATCGAAACCATACAAATACAATACACAAATCAACCGTAAGTTGACATATTTGAATAATATTAGAAAATCGGACACTAAATTCTATCGATACTCTACCAATTTAAGTAGACCTCTGAGCTTCTTCCACGTATTACGCGAATAGTTAAATACCATGGACCATTTTAAATTGGCTGGCTGTTATCCAACTGACTGACGCGTCGGGTGTTCCGCCTGTCATTGGATGTTGGACGTAGTGCATTTGTAATAAAGTAGTAA
>JALPQI010008377.1:0-44173 GCA_025490895.1 Thaumatotibia leucotreta | reverse complement strand
ATATTTTTTACTTCTAATCTTTCCATTTGACTTAGCCTATATGGTCGATAAACCACTGGTTCCGTATCTTTTAATACAATATCCATTTCTGTAACATGAGTCTGTCCCAACTCAGACAAATCTTTTGCAAAACAATTTCGAAATTCATTAACTAATTCCAATAAAACAGTTTTCTGATTATCGTCCAGATCTACCCCTATATTTAATTCGTCTAAAACTATCAAATCCCTTTCTATTTTTCTAATGTTAATATCATGCGGCCGTGTTACATTTAAACATTTATCTACACATGTTCGCAATAAAAGTTCGTTCTTTTTAAATCTTATAGTTTGATTCTGCTTGTTTATGACAGTTACGAAACCTATACCATTCATAATCTTGTATGAACCTACTTGAAGCTTATAATTCAATCGTTGCCCTGACTCAATCGATATGTTTCCTGTAAAATTGTTATCCACGTACACTTTAATAGATGCATCTCCGAATAACGTTATATCTGAGGCACATTTAACCATTATTTTACCATATTCATGTGAATCAGCAGTTTTAAATTGTAGCTCTTTACTTGTTTTAATTACCTTAATATGTGTCTGTTCTGTGGCATTTTGTCCTAATAATATGTCATAGTCTAAATAATAATCTGGTACCACAGCTACATCAACTTCTAAACAAACATCGTCAACATTTAAATTAAGTTTACACATTCCTGTAGCTCGTATAATTGAATTACCAAATCCTCGCAATGAAGGTAAATTGTCAAATGTCCAATCAATTGGATTTTTCACTTTATGGGCAACCGATTCTTGTATTATAGTGAATTGGCTACCAAAATCGACATAGCCGTTTAATTGTACACCGTTAACTAAAATTGGTTTTCTAAATTTCTGATCGGCTTGTTCAATGACAGACAGTCATAACGTTTTTACATTTTCAAATTTAAGTTTCTTTAAGACTTCTAAAGTGCAGTTAGAATTGTCATGACCATATCGAAGACATTTCTGGCATTTTATCTTAGGTTTCTTACAATTATTTATGGTATGGCCTATTTCATTACAGTTATAGCATTTTGTGGAATATCTAGATATACCTGGTTTTTGATTTTTCTGTGTTAATTCTGCATTTGTTTTAAGAAAATGATTACGTTTGTTAACTCTATTGTAATGTCCATGTTTAACAGTTTTAAAGTATCCTAATAATTTGTCCGTAGTTTCAAATCCCACAGCTTCACATCCATACCTGATTGACTTGTCCTCTATTCCATACACAATACAATCAACAGCATTTCTATTTGTAATAAGGCAACGATTAAGCGCATTTAATTTGTCATAAAAGTAATCTTCTAGGTTATCCCCAAACTTTGCCGTAATACTCATCATTTCATTTATTAAATGACCATAGTTTTCATTACACGGAAAAGCCAACTTCAATTTATCTTCCCATATTTCCCACGAATGCAAAATGGTTGGTTGCCCTTCGTACCATCGCTTTGCAGTACCAGTAAGCTTTGGAAGAGCGTAATGAGCAGTTTGTTGACTATTCCAACCGTAAATCTCGGCACATTCCTTTACTTTATTCAGCCAGTTATTTATGGTTTGATGTTTGACATTTGGATCAAATTCGGGTACAACGTTTAGATTAGTAAACTTTTCTTTAGAACGTGACGAAGATGCGACGGTTGTCATAGTTTGCAACGTCTTATTCAATGTTTCTAACAACTGACTATTTGTCAATGAAGAACATTGTTCAGTGTCATTTGCGCACACAGTTGTCATTGAGCCGGTACCAGTGATCGCAACGTTTTCACTATTATTCATTAAAATGTTGTCATCGTTTTTATCGCGTTGTGTATGGTCCACTGGAACCGAGTTTGACATCTGTGACTGTGACACACGTACAGTTTGGAGCATAGAATTACACTTATCTGTAGACAAACGACTATTAACTTTACTATTTCTAGATTGGCTACGATGCCCCCGGGAAGTTTTAATTTTGCGACTGCTACAAGTACATCTAGAGTAGCTTCTACCACGTGAATATAAAACTGACCTCGAATTGCTAAACCTACGTGACACTGACCGCCGCGTATTGCGTATTTTCGATGTTGAGCGTTCAGTCGGTCGAGAATATCGTACTCGCGATCTCGATCGTGTTATACTACGGTCACGGTAATGCATCTTAGACATACGCGATGCACGACTTCTCGTCCGACTTGAATACCTTTTATGACTTGAAGATGAACGTCGCCGTGTTGATCTTGACCGCCTGTGGCGCTTAACCTCACGCCCGCGCCTCTCGTAGTAAGAACGTTCGCTCCAAGTTCCATTCGACTTCGATTTCTCTCGCTGGTTTCGCTTCGACGGCGTTCTTACTTCACGGCGCGAACGGCTACGGTCACGCCCACCTTGCTTCGATAGCGTTCGCTTACTACGGCGGCGCTCCGACTCCGACCACGAACGATCAGACCGTGAATGCTCAGATCGCGAACGCCTAAGTCGCGCCCGCCTGGACTGCGACTGTGACCGCCTGGACTGCGACCGCCCAGACAGCAACCACCCGCTACTTCGCCTCTCATATGAACAGCGGGAAGAGAGTCGATCGTTTCGCTTATACATCTTGTAAAAATATTAATCTGAAATCAACGTCCAATTCATTAACGTAGGTACGACACACTTTGTTATTTGGTATCTACCTAGTCCTAATAAGCTAATGTCAAAACTATGAAAACCATTAAAATAAAATTTAGAACATCGTGATATAAAATCATAAATTTTATAGCTTGTTTAACTTAATGAAAATGGTCGTTCCTTACTAATTATTAAACATGCTTTACAATAAAGTGAAATGCAAAATATTTAGGTATCAAAAATTTGCATCTGCTCAAAATACATTTCGAATTTATAGAAATTATCCTATAGCACTAGCCGTACTACAAAAATCAATTATTTGATTTATGTACAATTCAATTATTTTAGTTACGTTATATCAAAGGTGCATTAAACTAGAATGTCCACAAATATATTGAAAAATAGTAGTGTATTACATATTTAATTATATATGAAAACAACTCACCTTCAAGGTAATTAACCAAAGTTTTACCTTTACCTCTAAGATCACGACCACGGACCTTTTTTTACGGAGTTAGATTATTACTTTATTAATCAGACGGCTCCTTTTAAAAGAAAATCCAGCACGTAGTGTCCCCGCTTCTGAATTTGAAATATTACTTAAATCAAAGACTCTGTATCTATATAAATAATTAATTTAATTCTCTTCATTCGTATCGATACATTTCAATATTTTCAATGCCAAAAAAAACAATAGCCGCGCGATAATCTATATCTTTTTTTTTAAACATTGATTTTGGCGCCAATGCGCAAAATCCGCAACCTGCATAAAGTTTAAGTACCTACACTTTTTCGATACAATAAAATATAAATAAAAAAACCGGCCAAGTGCGAGTCGGACTCGCGCGCAAAGGGTTCCGTACCATTATCAATTTATTATTAAAAAAATACAGTTAAATCAACCTACCTCAAACACTATAGGAGATAATTGAATCAAACCAAAAATCGTTGATAGAGTTTATTAATGTGCATAACATATATTTTTTTTAGAATTTTATATCGCGTAGTTTAAAAAATAGAGGGGGGGGACACATTTTTCAGATTTTGAGAGCTGATATCTCGAAAACGATTTGCTTAAATAAAAATAAGATTTATAAACCTTCATATCATTTTCAAAGACCTTTCTATTAATACCCTACACGCTTATATACAACTAAATTTTTTTTTCTATCCCTCAGTTACATGTATGGAGGGCCCCCACCCCAATGGTTTTTTTTACAATTTAGTATCATAATCCTGTAGCGGTTTATACAACACATATTCTTACCAAATTTCGTTACTGTAGCATTTATAGTTTCCGAGTAAATCGGCTGTGACAGACGGACAGACGGACAGACGGACATGACGAATCTATAAGGGTTCCGTTTTTGCCATTTTGGCTACGGAACCCTAATGAACAAGTTAATAATTTTTAAGCATATTAAAATAATGAGGAATATTATAAATATAATTAATTAATTTAAATTTATCTGTCAAATTATAATATTCCTCTTTTTTTTTTAAAACTGCCAACATTAACCTAGATTTGGCATATGGATTATGGTGTTTTACCATGACTTAAAAAGTTTTACAATAATCCCTATTGCCAATAGAATAAGGTTGATTTTACAATTTCAATAATAAAATCTTAATAATTTTGGTTACAAACATTAGCAATACATATACTTTAAGAAATCTAGTAACATATATGAATCGAATAGTTATGAACATTTTCAATAACTCTTACACGATTTAGAGTCTGTTACAGAAAGATGTAGTCGGTATCCACCACATTTTCATCTTATTTCATTGTAATAAGATGAAACAAACCGATACACGATTTCGTATTTGCATGGTGTAGTTTGAATGTATACAATATGTATGTATTTATAATCGTTATAGTGAGACTGATTTTCGATGTCATTTATTTCAGAGAATTTTACGGCAACTATCGATCTATTCCGTCGATACCATCTGTACCCTCAAGTCCAAGAGCTGAGAATTTTGGTGACAGAGGAATTTCCCGAACAACAGAACATTTTAATGAACATAACTTTCTTGTACCACAAGTATCCACTGACCAGGGTCCTTACCTTTCAACTAGAAATCCACTTACTGACTATGATCAGGGGTCATCCTATGACTATAATAATTTTGTTGCACCAAGATTGCCGTCGGAACCTTCAATATTTGTAAACAAACATAACCATGAAGAAGGCTTCCATGTAACAGATCAAATTGCGAATAGCCATTCGCTTGTACAACATAATGGTGTACACAATTATCACAGGCAAAACCTGGCAAATATTGTCCATGAAGTACCCACGAAGCAAGTATTGCGAGACGTTACTGATTCTGAATTACCGGATGAACCCGTACAAACATCAGTTGATTTAGCAAAAACCATTGAAATACCGAATACGAATGAAGAGGAAATATTAACTGCTAATGATATGATCACTCCAATAATTAATTTTAGTAATGTCAATGAAAAATTACTATCGAGTAAGAAATGTGTCGATCCTAATATGCAGACAAAGACTTTTTTGGAGATCTTAAATAAAGATGATGGCATCCAAAATAATCCAACAAGTGAAGAAGGTGTAAAATATTTAAAAGAAAGCGTTGCGAAAAATGTTGGTTGGGATGATATGTTTGATACAGAATTGTTTCAGAATCTACAAGACCCCCCGCAATTATTAATACCATTGGAAAATGACAATGACAGTAATTTTATGATAAATTTTCCTAATGATAAGAAAAGAAAGCAATCAAACTCCCATAATAAAGTAGCTAAACGTGAAGCAAAAACGAAAGATATTCAATCAAAACAGGTTAAAAAGAAAATATGCAAAAAAAGTGTGCCAGATATAAGTTTACAGAAAAATATAAAGAAAGTAAATTATAAAAAAGCAGTAAAAAATTGGCTCGACGATATTAACCCAAGCAATCTATTAGATGATGGAAAAGACAGTTCGAGTGGTGTGACTGTATTAAAGACTGTAGCCCATGAAAGTAACGTCATAAAAAGCCATTGTAAAAGTAGCACAGTTACCAAGGATATGGAAACCCTTAAGCAATTAACAGAAACTAAAATAAAAACGTCAGAATCTTTGATACGACCAATAAGCGATTTGAACAAGACCTTTGCAATTGAAGTAAATGAGCCCCAAAGTTTAGATCTTAAGAAACCCCTAGCGGACAAAGAGTTAATGGATAAAATAAGCGAGAAAAAGCCAAAGACAAAAAATAAGAAAAAAGTGCAAGCAAGACTGGCTGAAAAAGATGGTAAAATGAAATTTGGTCCACCATCTAAAGGACAAATTGAAAATAACATAGATGAAAATATGGAGACAAAAAACAAAGATACCACTAAAGATAAAAAGGTGAAATCCAAATTTATCCCTCCTATCAAATCACAGATTCCTGTAAAAAACGTAAAATTTGAAGTAATTACGATAGAAGAAAGCAATTTATATCTTATTCAAGATGTGATAAAGTCGGATAATGACATTATTATGATTTTAGTTTACAAGTATGTATACAGGCATAATTTCTAATTACGTGAATATTTGCACTACATAGGGTTGGGTGGTCAAACCCGATAAGTTGAGCGAACCAGTTTTTAAAATACGAACTATATGACATTGACGTGAAGTTGTTATTTCAATGAAAAAATATCTCGAGTTATCGGGCTTGACCACTCAACCCTCGAATTATGTTTGTAATGAATTATTAAACCGTTTTTCAGAAACGGATTTTGCCAGCTCAACAAGCATCATACAGAAGATACTTGCGTTGTTGAAGGCATTATGGTCCAATTGGTACACAAATTCTTCTATTTCAAAGATATTGAACTAAGCAGGTAAACTTTCTATTAACCTTGTCGTGATAAATAATTGTTAGCAGTGGTTACCTATAATTAGATAAACATCAACCACGGATGTAGAATTAAGAGAATGTAAGATGTATTATCTGTTGGTGATCCTAAATAAATAAAATAAATAGTAAAGAATATATTTCGTGAAGATTTTGAACTTGTGATTTTTGTCGTTTCAGTGATATTTTAAGGCAATTGCTAGAATGTCAAGTGATTTGCTATAATTCCAAGCAGATGCTCATATATCTGATTTCAAAATATGGTATAGAGTTAAAGATAGATACATTCAACTTGTACGACACTAAGGTAACCGGAATCATTTGATTTAGAAATAACTATGAACTCACAGGAACAGTTGAATTGATTAACTAAATTATACTGAACAATTTCTCGATTCACAGATAGGAGGTAGTCTTATAGATCCAGACAATCCTCCAGAAAATTTTGCCGAACTACAAAAGCTGCTAAATTTTACTCCAGATTTCACAATAGCAACGGAGTGCACTTTACAAAAGGCTGCCTGGTATATCAGTCTTCTAAGAGAATGCTTCGAAAAGCTGAAGACTTTGCTGATCGAAAATTGCGTTTGGAGAGTTTTTGTCGAAATTGAAATGCCTTTATTGCCAGTTATTGCAGGTCAGCAAAGAGCATGCATTTCTTTTTATTTCCTAACTCCTTGATTCATAAACGTCTCCTAACTTATAAAGCCGATAAGTATAGCTCGTCTCTTTAGGTCCTATTAATATGCCTGAAGGATTGAAAGAGTTTAGGGGACGTTTTTAAATAAAAGAGTATTTAAGTACAGTGTTCCTCAGGCTACCATTCTGAGCTGAGACCCATTTCCTTTAACATGTTTCTGTCGTTTGAGGAATGGAATATCGCGGTGTAAGCGTGGATCTAGAAAAACTAAAGTCAATGGAAGACATTCTCCTCACGAAAATGAAGTCCGTAGAGCAGGAGTGCTACAAGGCTGCGGGAAAGACGTTTCAGATAAACTCGACTTTGCAAGTGCGTACGATTCTGTACGACGAGCTGCAGTTAGACACGAAGAGTAACTTGAAGATCAAAGAGACGATTGGCAAAGGAGCTAAATCCACATCGGAAACTATGGTGAGTTAGATGCATTAGACATTCAGGAACACAATATCCATAAATATTATTTTTATTTTTGTACTATCGAACGCTAGATCTTTTTATAGAAATCGAATCTTTGATTATGGTATTTATGATGATGATCCAATTTACTTATAATCAACATATCACGTATTTTTGAGCCAATAGTCAACTTACGACTGGTTTAAGTAATCATCTCTTATAAACGTAAACCACAGGACTTACTTTTCTACTTACTTATCTATCTCTCTAGCTACGTGGTCTGGTCTCCGTGCATCCGCTGCCTCGGCTTATCCTGGAGTACCGTCACCTTCACAAAGCACACGCTACCTTCCTAACCGGCATAGCACAACACGTGACGGACGGCTGCGTCAAACCCACTTGGTATGTCGTAGCCCTAGTCCCAGCAATTGGTACAGCCAATGAAGTCTCCTATTTTGCTCTTTAATTACTGGTGAGAAATCCATTGGATTATGTTCTGCAGGGTACAAATGGCAGCTGCGACCGGACGAATCGCCTCAAACAACCCGAATCTGCAGGCTATTCCCAAAGCGCCGTTCAGTCTGGTCGTATTTCCCCAAAATTCTGATGACCAAGGTAGGTCCGCCACCTGTTAACCAGTTTACATATTCACTTTCTTGTCTCCAAAATTATTAGTTGCAATTGATGATGATACCTCGTCAGGCATCCATTGATCAATTATCTTTATCATCCGTCAGGTTGATCTACGAGTAGGTACAACAGTTGCATTGATTGCATTTTGTGGCCCATTTATATAATATTTTTCCATCTTATAAAGTCCTTTGTATTTCTAAAGAGCTCAGTCTAGTCAGCTCTTACATTTTCATCTTTCCTTTTCTACTTACGAGTAATGTGTATCTCTTCCTAAGACCCAACACTGAACTTTCGCTCCGTGTACACCGCGCGGCCAGATCACTTGCTCGTAGCAGCAGACTTCAAACACATCGAGTGCCGTGTATTCGCTCACGCTGCTGATGACGCAACGCTTCTGGACGCTTTGCGGAGCGGGCAGGATCTGTTCCGAGTTCTTGCTGCTAAGTGGTAAGAGGAAGGATTACCATCTAGATGTAGCGTACGTACTACGTAGTACATTCCGTCTTTCCACCTTTGTCTTTTAAGCTCGAGAGGTTGGTTTTTATTAAGACAAATGGTATCTTTGACAAACGCAAATTACGAAGGAGTTCTTTCATTCAACGTTATCGGACTACTCTCTTTGTCAAAATCGAACAAACATCAGTTGCAAAAAGCGAAGATCGTTTCGGTGCTGGCTTCACCCTTGATTCACGTCCTAAGTTTGGAAACTTCAGCGAAACAGCGGATTAAGTCATTATTTATAAACAACTACTCGTATTAAAAGTGTTTGAGTGTTTTAGGTTGAACAAGCCAGTGGAAGAGATATCGACCGAAGATCGTGAGCGCACTAAACGCATCGTGTATGCGAGTTTGTATGGCGCTGGGGCTCGCAAGCTCATGGAGATACTGCAAGTTGGATACGAGCAGGCCTTGAGTGTACTGACTAGCTTTAATCGTGAGTATGAGTATGGTTTTGTTGGAAGGGCCAACAGTCATAAAATAGCTTAGAAAATACTTATTAAAATAATACGTATTATATTTTGATTTGCGTGCCAAGCTGCTGTGGCCATAGCTATGAGTAACTTAATCTACAATCACCTTAGCATAAGGTACTTTCCTCATTTTGGAAGCCTTCTATGTGAGTGTTATGGTAGTCCAAGATGCGAGCGACACGTTTCACTTGTTTTGAGTACGAGTATGTTAGGAATTCAGGCTGTCATAACTTTACCATCAAACCTAGCTTTTAAGTTAATGCAAACTGCTAGCTGCTATACATCCTCCGTGCTGGTAGCCTTCGGTAGCGGCACGGTAGTTAAGGCACGCTCCGCTCGTCCTAACGCAACGTTCGAGACAGGTGCTATTGCTACCAAGTCTAACATTACCTCCCAAAACTTATAATTTCCCGCGCTGAAAGCATTTGATCTCTGCGGGCCTCTGCGGTAGCTCGCGTTATTACTGAACATTTCTAGCGCTGACCCGGTGACGAGCTCAGGCAGATAGCCTTGCCATTATCATCATCTAATCTAACATGTACCTTATATGTCCTATAAGGTACATTCCCCGCGCTAAAAGCCTTCGGTCGCGCCGTAGTAGCCAAGGCAGCGAACGGCTCGCTACGCACGCTCTGCGGTCGTTCGCGTCGCTTCCCGAACATTGCTAGCGCTGACCCGACGTTGCGAGCTCAAGCGGAGAGGCAGGCTGTTAATTTTATCGTGCAAGGTAAATCTAAATACGTAACATTGAATTTGTAACGTCTTTTATATCATTAAAGACTCATGATTTATCTAAGAATAGCGTGTTAATTATAAGTGCGGAGCGTGGAAATGATACTCTTAGTATTCTCGATAGTTTGTTCCGTGGCAAAGAGTTCGGAACCATTTAGCATCACATTTCTTTTTCCATTCCACCTATTCAACTCTGTTGCTCACTTATAAGTAGGGGAGCAGGCCTATAAGCAATTATTGGCAAGGGTGAGCTGTTTCTACTATTTATCATAATCATCATCATATCAGCCGAAAGACGTCCACTGCTGAACATAGGCCTCCCCCAAAGATTGCCACAATGACCGGTCCTACGCCACCCGCATCCAGCGGACTCCTGCGACCTTCACCAGGTCATCGGTTCACCTTGTGGGGGGCCTACCCACGCTACGATCAGTTTAGCGATTCGGAGAGCTATTTCGGTTACTTTGGTTCTGCTGCGGATGGTCTCATTTTTAATCCGATCACGCAGAGAGACTCCTAGCATAGCCCACTTTCTACTATTACTACTTAATTATTAATTAATAATCTTACGTAAATCATGTCATGTCAAATTAGTGTGGCTCATTCTTTTGAGATTTAAAGGATCTAGCCATATGTAGTGTAATAATAATAAAAAATATTTTTCTACTAACATGTCAGATGCACTGGTATTGTTTACGAAACATCTATCCTATCAATGATATATACAGGTTCAGCAGCAGACTTATGCAAAAAGGCGATGGTGGCAGTGCAGCGCCGCGTCGAGAACCACGCGAGTTTAGTGCTGCAGATACACGACGAGTTAGTGTGGGAGGTGGCTGCTGACCACGTGGCCAGTGTCAAAGGTGAGACAGTATGCAACCTATTATAAAAGAAAACTTCAACTATTACTATGTTCCATTTCTAATTTTCTACATTATAAACACTTTTGACCCACTGTAAATTGAATCGCAATCAAAACATTGTTGCTATTACATTACACGCATCACTAACTAATGCTCGCCATAAGCCCTGCGAGTGCGAGTGAGAGGGTCCGATAAAAATGGTTTATTACCTGGACCCCTGGATATTCTGCACAGTTGTCATTAGTCCACTACACTCTCTTATCATTAGAGAGCGGATTTCAGGTAGCGATTTAAAGATTAATATGGATATGACT
Organism: Thaumatotibia leucotreta; assembly: GCA_025490895.1. Taxonomy (NCBI): domain Eukaryota; kingdom Metazoa; phylum Arthropoda; class Insecta; order Lepidoptera; family Tortricidae; genus Thaumatotibia; species Thaumatotibia leucotreta. The sequence continues at coordinate 33,082 of JALPQI010008377.1, read as the reverse complement.
GTCATAAATTTATTATTATTTCTACTCACAAAAAATGTATTGGGGCCATAAAAGTAAAACTATTTATTGATGCTTTTGTGAATATTAGGCAAAATTTATGATAGATAAATAAAAAAATAAACAAATGTTTATCTATTCTAGCTATTCTAGAAAACAGTAAAGTATTCTAATAGGAGGTGCAGGCATGTATTGCTTGCCCTTAGAGAATGGTCAAAGGTGCCTAGCCTTGTAAGGGATTGCATATACCCGAGATTTTTGACCGGTGGTTGCTAAGACCGAGTGGCCGAGGGGTACAGGCCTCAGCCGCGAAAGCTGAGTACGTGGGTTCGATCCCCACCTCGGGCGTTAGGTGATCTTGGTCGTTTTTCTTAGGTATATGACATCTAATAACTATTTATAATTTATATAGTATTAAGTAGTGTGACTATGGTGTGACTACTGGGGAAAAATAAAAAGTACAAATCAAAATATTTAGTTTTCGTTTCCACAATCCTCACAAACAATCAAGAAATTTAAGTTTAAAACTGTTTTTACAATCGTTACCACCATGGACGGTAAACATAACGGACTAAGATGTATTTTTCGACGACGTATGCTTAAAATACAATGTAAGTGAGTACCATTATTGCATTATTGACTTCGTTTGTGAGGAAGAAGTAATAAAAATAAACAACCTCAAATTAAATACATTTTTGTTTTCTTTGGGCCGTAACAAAAGTTTTTACTGTTCAATATGCAGAAGAAATATTAAAGAAGAAGATCTTAAATAAATATAATATTTTAAAAATGACTAAACATTTTTTTTATTTATAAACTTATAACCATCATAATTTTTGCCTAATATTCACAAAAGCATCGATAAATAGTTTTACTTTTATGGCCCCAATACATTTTTTGTGTGTAGAAATAATAATAAATTTATGACAGTCATATCCATATTAATCTTTAAATCGCTACCTGAAATCCGCTCTCTACTTATCATCTATTCGTAAGGACGCATTAGGAGGTAAATGCCCATAATCGCCACGCTGGGCAAGCGAGTTGGCGATCGCAGTAGTGAGTCCACCATATATGATGACGCTGCCCATCATCAATCTTCAATAAAATTATCAGTTCAATTCCTTTCACTTTAAATATGGCCAGTTTAATTCCCAGTCACTTCAATTCCTTGGTTGGTGGTGACAAAATATACATTGTAAATTATAAATATTGGATGTCATATACCAAAGAAAAAACGACCAAGATCGAGTGGCCGAGCGGTGCAGGCATCAGCTGCGAAAGCTGAGCACGTGCACGTGGGTTCTATTCCCCATCTCGGACGTCTGTGATCTGGGTCGTTTGGTCTTTAGTATAATTACGACGTCCAATATTCATAATTTATATAGTATTAAGTAGTGTGACTACTGGGGAAAAAAATAAAAGTACAAATCAAAATATTTAGTTAATAAATAATTTGATTTGTGTTTTCACAATTACTTCAAAATATGTATACATGTGTTTATATTCGAGGATGTGAATGTGACTGTAACAAATCTATAAATTATGAATTTACAGAAATAATAAAGGATGCAATGGAGAACGTAGGTCGAGCAGCTGCCATGGACATGACACTGCCCGTGGAACTGACGTACGGACAAAATTGGGGCGAGATGCGACCCTTCGACACTTAGGCCTACGCTTTGTGATCAATAAATTACTGATACATATATTTTCTTTTATTTTGTTATTTTGACCTTCCCTTGTGAAATAATCTTTAACAAAGAACAGGTATCCTTTTGGAATTTGAGAAGTAAGTACTTAACAAGAAAATCGATGAATTGGGAATTTCCGTTGGTATGCACAAAACTTATTACTATTGATATAGTTCTGCCTTATAGTTATGCACGCAAGCAATGACGCGCTTAGACAGCAAGTGTGATGAAAAACATATTGTAAAAGCCTATTGACTAAATTAATAAATATAATTTTCTATTTAGAAGAACTATATGCCCTTATCTGGTTCCTTATCAAACAAAATGGAGCCATATTTCCGGCGCTGAATTATTATCTAATGAGAATTCTGAAGCCACAAACATTCACAGATTTGATAGTTTTCTAGTTTTTCCACTACCTACACGTATATAACGTATGAATGTAGTAATACGGCCCTGCTGTCTGTCTGTCCGCTGTTGCCAGGATGTATCTGGTGAACCGTGATAGTTAGACGGTTGGAATTTTCACAGATGCTTTATTTCTGTTGCCACTATAACGATAACGACAAATATTGAAAAGCGGAATAAAATAATTGTTTAAGGGATAAATATGGGAGCCCATCCATACTGCCACATACAGCAAACGTGATATTTTTTTTTTGACGTTTTTATGATCAATCGATAATGGCGCAAAACCGATAGTGGTTCGTGCACGAGTCCGACTCGTACTGGGCTGGTTTTTTAGTTGTTTTGTATTAATTATTTAATACAAAACATGGTCTGGCTGGAATACCAATTTATCATCATCAACCTATGATAGTCCATTGCTGGACGTAGGCCTCTCCTATTAACTATGCTTAGAGACGCATTCGGAGGTAAATGCCCATAATCGCCACGCTGGGCAAGCGGATTGGCAATCGCAGTAATGTGTCCACTATAATGACGCTGCTGCCCATCATCAATCTTTTATCAAATAGTGGTCAGTGACACTTCAATCCCTTAGTCGACTCTTACGACACCCGCAGGAGGAGTTGGGATGGTAACTAATGTATTCTTACTGCCGTCACCACACGGCCGATATACCAATTTAATTAACCAATAAATATTTGCATTTCATGGTATTTTTTACTACTACTCTGTCTATAACCGTCTGACACACATGTTAAAATATTCTAGTTTCCTTGACTTGACAGTGAGGGTAGTATTATAAAATATCGGCCATGAAACTTAAACTCTACTTTACATAGGGTAACGGCCCCAGTGGCCAGCCAGGAACCAGTAGTCGGCCTTTTCAGTCGTTTTTTGGTCGGGAATTGGACGGTTATTCGAATAAACAAATCGCGGGTACTCAAATAAAAGCTCTGATTCCCAATTTGTTGATACGTAGCGCGGCAAGTGCAGTGAGGGATCGGGGGAAGCAATAAATTCGTTCTTATAAGTGGTGTTCGTCGACGAGAGCGGTAGTGTCATGTCCGCCATATTTTTGACTGCACGTGGTGTTCACTTAAAAGGGAAGAAAACTATATATTGATGTTAAAAGTTATTGATTTCTGTAAATGTTTCGTTTATTTATTAGTTTATCTATTCGATTACTCCGTATTTGTGTGGAAATATCATGATCTAACTAATAAATTGAGGGGGCTGACTACTGGATACCTAGTTTTCAACAAAGTATCTAGTGCTCAGCCACCGGGGGCTGACCTTTGGGTTCTTCATTTAATATTTTATTTGTTATTGTTATATACTGTTACGACCGTTAAATTTAAATTTTCAAATTTAGTTAGGCATGCCCTATTCAATTTGATATAAAACCCAGTAGTCGGCCCCATTTGATTTTATTTTTTATCACGGCTGACCACTGGATTTCGGGGATCTAGTACTCAGCCACCGATATAATATTAAGGAATATATCGATAATTATTTACTTATAATAATATTATCTTTCTACCTGGTAGATTTAGGTACCTATGTATTTTATGTAACTACGTATAGGTACGTTTAGGTACAAGAAAACGAAATACTTAAGATAAATAAATCTAGCGCCCCTAGAGTCATGAATTGAATAGGTGCTACATCATCTAAAGACTAGATGATGTAGCACCTATTCAATTCAAGGATTCAAAAAGAAAAAAGAAGAAACAAAACTGTTGTCTTAGGAAAAAACAGGAACATCTTTCAACCCAACGACGCTACAAAGAAACTGTAACCAAATAGAAAACTAAACACAAAACAAAACAAACCCAGAATGACGCAAGTAAAAAGGGCACAAGAAAATGAAAATAGATTTTTCAATTGATTCATCAAGTTTGACAGAAAATGATGCAGTTTTAACGAATATAACCCGATCAAAAACAGATAAAAGAATGTGTGATAAGAGCTGTAAAGTTACGATCCTTTCTAATGTAATGAACCTGTTTTTAAATCCCTAGCAAGGAGAATATCATAGTGTGACTATGACACAGTCATTTTTTTCATTAAACAAAATACATTGCGTTTATTGCGATGCCAGCAGCCTCCTCAAGTACAAACATAGATACTGTGTCCAAAAAATTACTATACTCTCATTAAACCAGCTTTGAGGACTAGTAATATAAAAAAAACACAAAATTATCGAAAAATAATGGACCTGTTACATACGACCGGCTATACAAATGAACAATAGATCTATGTAGGTTTGGCTGATATTTTTATATTTAAGTTTTGAATATTTTTATATTTATTATAATTAATACTAATAGAAATACGGAGATAATATTTACTGTGAGCATGAAAAATATTTTTTGTTACGTATGACCAACGGGTTTCATGCCGTCAGTCTTCGATTTAAAAGAGTTAAGTATAAGGAATAAGAATTATATTTAAAATCTTTGATTTTCATATAGATATTTGCTGATTTGGATCTCATTATGATAGTAATATACGAAGGCTGAGTACTGGGCACGAAAAGGCTGATTACTGGATTTTGGCGGCTGAGTACTGGGAAAAAGTGCCATTTTTTGTTTAAATTAAATTATCGGTACTTTAAGGATTCATGTTATGTTTTTTCTTATTTCGTTTTAAAACTATAATAAACAGTTGATGTAACGATGTGATCAGGTCATTTATCCGACTTATCCTGAATAAATACCGACCGTTCACATTTTCAAAAGGCGTTATAAGGCTGACTACTGGTGCTTTTACCCTACTTACCAAGACAATAGCTCTACTAAGGAATTGGGTCATTAGTGCATTTAATTGATAACGATGCATTGAGTCATTTCCGATGAGTTTATTAATTGACCTACTTTCAACTAACCTCGTTCGTTGTCATATTTATTGTTCTGATTTGTTTTGGAACGCAGGCAAAACGGCCACTACCACTTACTCTGTGGAGCCGGCCTGTCAATGTCATTGTTATCAATATTTACAATTGTGATAAACAAAGCGTTTTAATTGATTAAAATATTTGATTACATATACGTATTGCTTATAAATACTCAAATATAGTTGTAGTTAAGTGTAATTTTCAATCGTTGAGTAAGATTAAGTGTAACCAAAACTTATGAGTAATATTGAGTGAATAAACGTTCACAATGAGTACCATATCTTCAGATGGACAGGACGGGGCCCGTTCAAGATCTCCCAATCGTTCTAGGTCTACAGTGCACCGGCACAAGGAGGAAATTATAGTCTGTAATCCATTAAAGTCGCTTAAAGAAGTCTCGGAGTTCCTAATCAATCCCCCCGTTTGGAGATCTCTGTGCATCGATTTGCGACCACATAGTGATGAGGTGATACAGAATATGGATATAGTTCGGCAAAATCACGGGTCAGAACATGAGGTTGAGCTGGAGAAGCCTGAGGCGTTCTGCCATTTTGATACTGAGTTGCAAGATGTTAAAAGACATAAGAGGAAAGATTTGCCTAAGACTTTGGTGTGTCATGATATGGCTAATGGATACCATGATGACTGGTAAGTCATATTTCGTGAAAACATTTTGTTGTGTTTCACCCGGTCCATTCATATAAATTTTATGAAGGAAATTTGAATAAGGAAAACATGTCAAAATAATACAAAGTTAAAATATGGGATGTTGGTATTTTATAGGTCTCATGAGTGTAATTATATGTTAACATTAAGTAAAAACTGGTCAATTATTTCGAATATTAAACAAACTGAGATTGTACATGTCAAAGCTATAAAAGTAGAAAAAATGTTTCAAGTGAAAAATATAATTTAGGATGTAATTATTCATTAATAGCATGTTCCTACAAAAATGTTATTTATTTATTTATTCAGAGAAATTAAGTAAACTGGACATAATAACATTAGTTAAAAAAATATATTTGTTAAGTATTATTTTGTTTTTTTTTTCATTGATTTGATATTTTATTAAATAATAAAATATTTTGTTTTAATCTAAATATGATGGAATTGATGAAGTACGAAAATGTAAGTATGAAGACTGAGAATTTTCCACAAAATATGAAACTTAAAAATAGGTGACACTGACACAGAAAATAATAAGAATCTGAAATTCCAGTCAAATCACATTCAATAAATTATAAGAAAATAGTTAAAAATGAGCATGTCAGCCTCCGTAGCCTAGTTGGTAGTGACCCTGCCTACGAAGCTGGAGGTTCCGGGTTCGAATCCCGGTGAGGGCATTCTTTGTGTATTTATTTATCACAAATGTTTGTTCCTTGGTCATGGCTGTCTATGTATTTAAGTATCTATAACAATCTATCTATTATATATATCGTTGCCTGGTACCCACATCACAAGCCTTAATTGAGCTTACCGTGGGACTAGGTCGATTTGTGTAAGATGTCCGAAGATATTTATTTATTTATATATTTGCAGTAACATTGATGGGACTGGCAACTATGAGGCCTACACATTCTACAACTGGGCAGCGGTGGACATCTTCTGCTACTTCAGCCACCACTTCGTCACGGTGCCTCCGCTGGGCTGGATCAATGTGGGGCATGCCCACGGAGTCAAAGTCATTGGTAACTATCTTCTGGTTAGTTCTTCATGATATGGAGTTGTGACCAGGGTCAAAATTCTTTTCGTTGTCTTGTTTCATACCACTCTGTCACGGTATTAGTTGCTGTTTCGACTCAGTATATTAAAAAGATCCGGTGCACTGGTACTTCTTTTTCATGCTAGATTTTAATCCATACATCAGACATTTAAAACAAAACATCATGTCATACAAACCACTGTGTCACGTTTTTTAGGGACACGAAATAAGACAACGAAAAGAATTTTGACCCAACTGTGTCTCTCCTCTCATACAATAATTATTTAAAAAAAAGAAAATGAATACTGGATTAATTTATTTATATAAGATATTTAGTATATTAAAAGCAACATAGTTACTTCACAATATAAGTGTGAAGATTAGGCTATTATAATAAATTAATAAATAAAAAATGCACAGAAAAAGTTAATTGCTGCATTAATTCCATGTACTGTTAACAATAATTATTTATGACAAAAGTGCGAAAAATCGGTTTTTCGGGTTATTCCCACCTGTTACCACCAACTTGACACCAGTGGTAACAACTGGGAATTTTTTTTCCACCTGTTACCACTGGGAACAACTGGGAATTAAAATTCCCAACTGTTACCACTAAACTAATTGGTGGTAACTACTGGGAATTATTTTTCCCAGTAGTTACCACTAAGTTAATATTTAGTAGTCCTATTGTAATAGGATACCTAGTAGCCATAAATTTTGTTATACAATGGTAACAATTTCCAGAGACTATAATTATTATAAAATGTTATACTACAAATAAAGACGAATTACACTGATTTTTTTATTCAAAACAAGAATATTTCAATATTTAATTTTTCTTGTAAGTACCTAAAACCTTGTAGTAGTTATAATAATCTTAAAAAAGGATTGAGATTCGTAATCAGTTACAACAACACGATGAAAAATTAAAGTTATCCCTTCTACGAGCCGGTCACCCGTCATCCCTTTTTACCTGCCCCTGTGATAATCAAGTGAGTAGTTCTTAATATTTTTGGTTCCGATTTAGAGTAGGTAATACTGACAACATATTTAAAAAAAAAGTTTAAGAAATTTTTTCAAAATGTATTCATTTTTAGTAAAATTCGATGGTTAATAATATATTTTATAAATAAAGTAATATTCATAAAATTAGCTCCTTATTAACTGGCAAAGTATTTTGTGTATATTCTATTAAAAACAAGCACATTACTAGTAAAGTACTTGGTGGTAACAACTGGGATTTATTTTTCCCAGTAGTTACCACTAAAGTGATTGGTGGTAACTACTGGGAATTCTTTTTCCGAGTAGTTAATACCACCAAGTACTCTGGTGGTAACAGGTGGGAAAAAAATTCCCAGTTGTTACCACTGGTGTCAAGTTGGTGGTAACAGGTGGGAATAACCCGGTTTTTCCTATTAAGTGCTCTTAAAACTTGGCAAAGTGTAAATTTTTGCACTGATAGTTCACAGTATAAGTTCTCTGCGCAATTTTATATGTATTGAAATCGCGCAGCTTACTTCACCCTGACTGACGTGATATCTATCAGACACCAGTGCATTGCAATATTGCTATTACGATGTTGATAATAAGATTTAACGATTTAATATCACGTGACCACCTCTGTGGCAGACCAATAAGGGTGCGGCTCCACTGACGCGGAGCGGAGCGGACCTGTGGGAGTTCAGCCAATGAGAGCGCATCACAGTGTTTCGAATTCGAATTGGAAGAATGTAATTGGCCAATTTTGCACAGCGGTGACGCACCCTCACACTGTTGGCATTTGTTCTACATTTTATAATTATATCTCTGAGTTACGAAGTAAGAAAAACAAATGGGCAAAAGATGTCACTGTGTGGTACCCTCGAGATGGAAAAAGAAGGCGAGGAAGGCAAAGAAAAAGATGGCAGGATTAGAAAGACCACAGACAGGAAACTTTGGAAAACCCTAGGGGAGGCCTTTGCCAAACGGCAATCAGATTAGTAATTAATATTTGAAAAATAATGTTTTAGTAGATAAGTTTAATCTAAATAAAGGGTTATTTTATTTATTTATTATAATTTAACTGATCAAGAATGTATCAATTTTGCAGGTACAGTAATAACAGAGTGGGCGGAAGGTGCTGACATCTGGGATGAGCTGCTGGCAGACCCCGAGGCGTGGAAGGGCTTTGCTGGCAACCTGGTTGCTATCGCCAAGACCTTGAAGTTCGATGGGTACCTACTGAATGTGGAGAACAAGGTTTAAATTACTGTGCATTATTTATAAAAATAAAATAATTAACCTATTTGATGATTGACTTATGAGTCGTTGTCATTATTTTGGACTAAAATTTAATTGATTAATTGCTACATACTGTTTTGACCTGATTTTATTCGTTTTTTAATTAATTGAGTCCATAGTGAGGTGAGGAGACGAAGTATAGTATGAGTACAAAATATGATTTTTTAAAAATTTTTTGCACAAACATAGTAAATAAGCCTGGGCGCTACCGCAGTTCATATTTGGCGTTCATACTGGGGATTCATATTTTCAATTTAGTACTTTCATGTGAGAATTCTCAGTAAATAAATAAATAATAAGTAAATATCTTGAGACATCTTACAAAAATCGACCTAGTTCCACGGTAAGCTCAATTAAGGCTCGTGATGTGGGTACCAGGCGACAATATATATAAAAGACAGATACATATAGATACTTAAATACATAGACAGCCATGATCAAGGAACAAATGTATGTGACAAATAAATACACAAATAATGCCCTCGCCGGGATTCGAACCCGGAACCTCCAGCTTCGTAGGCAGGGTCAACTACCAACTAGGCTACGGAGGCTGACAAAAAATCTCAAATCTCAGCAAGTGACAGTTTTATACTATTAAGACCTAATGTCCAACGAACATTCTTCAGATATCAAAGCCCCTGGAGCTGGTGGAGTTTGTCCGCTACCTGCACATACTGCTGCACAGCGAGCTGCCAGCCTCGGTCCTCCTGTGGTACGACAGCGTCACCGTCTCCGGCGACCTGCTCTGGCAGAACACCCTCAACCAACACAACAAGTACTGTCAGCCTCCGTAGGGTTGCCGTAGAATTGTCCCAATGCACCAACATCTTAAGAGACTCGTTAAATAGCTGGATCAAGTGTCAGATGCAGAAGGTGGTAGTCCTGGATACGGCGCGAATAGTCCATCGGTTCCTCTCTCTGCGACTGAGACTCTCGCTTGATGGCAAGTACAAAAGGGGGTAGGGATATCAATGCGGAGAACCTTAGTTCTTATATATGGAACTGGTGACCTGCTGTGGCAGAACACCCTCAACCAACACAACAAGTACGTCTCTCAGCCTCCGTAGACTTGCCTCACGATAACTGGCCATGTGGGATGTTGACTCGGCGATCATTGTCCCAATGCACCAACATCTTAAAAGACTCGTTAAATGGTTAGATCAAGTGTCAGATGCAGAAGGCGGTAATCCTGGACATGGCGCGGATAGTCCATCGGTTCCTCTCTCTGCGACTGATACTCTTGCTTGATGGCTAGATCTAGTGTCATATGCAGAAGTGGTAGTCCTGGATATGGCGCGAATAGTCCATCGGTTCCTCTCTCTGCGACTGATACTCTTGCTTGATGGCTAGATCAAGTGTCATATGCAGAAGGCGATAATCCTTGACACGGCGCGAATAGTCCATCGGTTTTTCTCTCTGCGACTGATACTTTCGCTTGAAGGCTAGATCAAGGGTCAGATACAAAAGGGGGTAGGGATATCAATGCGGAGAACCTTAGTTTTTAGGACCCAGATATGGAACAGGTGACCTGCTGTGGCAGAATACCCTCAACCAACACAACAAGTACGTCTCTCAGCCTCCGTAGACTTGCCGTAGAATTGTCCCAATGCACCAACATCTTAAGAGACTCGTTAAATGGCTGGATCAAGTGTCAGATGCAGAAGGTGGTAGTCCTGGATACGGCGCGAATAGTCCATCGGTTCCTCTCTCTGCGACTGAGACTCTCGCTTGATGGCAAGTACAAAAGGGGGTAGGGATATCAATGCGGAGAACCTTAGTTCTTAGATATGGAACCGGTGACCTGTTGTGGCAGAACACCCTCAACCAACACAACAAGTATGTCGGTCAGCCTCCGTAGACTTGCCGTAGAATTGTCCCAATGCACCAACATCTTAAGAGATTCGTTAAATGGCTGGATCAAGTGTCAGATGCAGAAGGTGGTAGTCCTGCATACGGCGCGAATAGTCCATCGGTTCCTCTCTGTGACTGAGACTCTCGCTTGATGGCTGGGTCAAGGGTCAGATACAAAAGGGGGTAGGGATATCAATGCGGAGATCCTTAGTTCTTAGGACCCAGATATGGAACCGGTGACCTGCTGTGGCAGAATACCCTCAACCAACACAACAAGTACGTCTGTCAGCCTCCGTAGACATGCCTCACGATAACCGGCCATGTGGGATGTTAACTCGGCGATCATCCCAATGCACCAACATCTTAAGAGACTCGTTAAATGGCTGGATCAAGTGTCAGATGCAGAAGGCGGCAATTCTGGACATGGCGCGGATACTCCGTCAGCTCCTCTCTCTGCGACTGAGACTCTCGTTTGATGGCTAGATCAAGGGTCAGATACAAAAGGCGGCAAGGTATCTACAGAGAGCCTAGTGCTTAGTACCCAGATATGGAACCGTGGAGCTGGTGTTGGTGTACTGCTGCAGCGAGCTGCCAGCCTCGCTGCTGGTGTGGTGCAGCATCACCATCTCCGGCGAGCTGCTCTGGCAGAACACCCTTAACCAACACAACAAGTAAGTCTGTCAGCCTCCGTAGACTTGCCTCACGATAACCAGCCATGTGGGATGTTGACTCGGCGATCATTCCAATGCACCAACATCTTAAGAGACTCGTCAAATTTCCAACGAACATTCTTCAGATATCAAAACCCCTGGAGCTGGTGGAGTTTGTCCGCTACCTGCACATACTGCTGCACAGCGAGCTGCCAGACTCCGTCCTCCTGTGGTACGACAGCGTCACCGTCTCCGGCGACCTGCTCTGGCAGAATACCCTCAACCAACACAACAAGTACGTCGTCATCCTCCGTAGACTTGCCGTAGAATTGTCCCAATGCAACAACATCTTAAGAGATTCGTTAAATGGCTGGATCAAGTGTCAGATGCAGAAGGTGGTAGTCCTGGATACGGCGCGAATAGTCCATCGGTTCCTCTCTCTGCGACTGATACTCTCGCTTGATGGCTAGATCAAGGGTCAGGTACAAAAAGGGGTAGGGATATCAATGCGGAGAACCTTAGTTCTTAGATATGGAACCGGCGATCTGCTGTGGCAGAATACCCTCAACCAGCACAACAAGTACGTCTGTCAGCCTCCGTAGACTTGCCGTAGAATTGTCCCAATGCACCAACATCTTAAGAGACTCGTTAAATGGCTGCATCAAGCGTCAGATGCAGAAGGTGGTAGTCCTGGATACGGCGCGAATAGTCCGTCGGTTCCTCTCTGCGACTGATACTCTCGCTTGATGGCTAGATCAAGGGTCAGATACAAAATGCGGTAACGTATATCAATGCGGAGATCCTTAGTTCTTAGGACCAACACAACAAGTACGTCTGTCAGCCTTCGTAGACTTGCCTCACGATATCCGGCCATGTCCTAATGCACCAACAGTCCAACATCTTAAGAGACTCGTTAAATGGCTGGATCAAGTGTCAGATGCAGAAGGTGGTAGTCCTGGATACGGCGCGAATAGTCCATTGGTTTCTCTCTCTGCGACTGATACTTTCACTTGAAGGCTAGATCAAGGGTCAGATACATAAGGGGGTAGCGTATATCAATGCGGAGAACCTTAGTTCTTAAATATGGATCGGCGATCTGCTGTGGCAGAATACCCTCAACCAACACAACAAGTAAGTCTGTCAGTCTCCGTAGACTTGCCGTAGAATTGTCCCAATGCACCAACATCTTAAGAGACTCGTTAAATAGCTGGATCAAGTGTCAGATGCAGAAGGTGGTAGTCCTGGATAGGGCGCGGATAGTCCATCGGTCCCTCTCTCTGTGACTGATACTCTCGCTTGATGGCTGTATCAAGTGTCAGATGCAGAAGGTGGTAGTCCTGCATACGGCGCGAATAGTCCATCGGTTCCTCTCTCTGCGACTGATACTCTCGTTTGATGGCTAGATCAAGGGTCAGGTACAAAAGGCGGTAAGGTATATCAATGCGGAGAATCTTAGTTCTTAGATAATTATGGAACCGGTGACCTGCTGTGGCGGAATACCCTCAACCAACACAACAAGTACGTCTGTCAGCCTCCGTAGACTTGCCTCACGATAACTGGCCATTTGGGATGTTGACTCGGCGATCATCCCAATGCACCAACATCTTAAGAGACTCGTTAAATGGCTGCATCAAGTGTCAGATGCAGAAGGTGCTAATCCTGGATACGGCGCGAATAGTCCATAGGTTCCTCTCTGCGACTGAGACTCGCTTGATGGCTAGATCAAGGGTCAGATACAAAAGGCGGTAAGGTATATCAATGCGGAGATCCTTAGTTCTTAGGACCCAGGTATGGAACCGGTGACCTGCTGTGGCAGAATACCCTCAACCAACACAACAAGTACGTCTGTCAGCCTCCGTAGACTTGCCTCACGATAACCGGCCATGTGGGATGTTGACTTGGCGATCATTGTCCCAATGCACCAACAGTCCAACATCTTAAGAGACTCATTAAGTGGCTGGATCAAGTGTCAGATGCAGAAGGTGGTAGTCCTGGATACGGCGCGGATAGTCCATCGGTTCCTCTCTCTGCGACTGAGACTCTCGCTTGATGGCTAGATCAAGGGTCAGATGCAAAAGGCGGTAAGGTATATCAATGCGGAGAACCTTAGTTCTTAGGACCCAGATATGGAACCGGTGACCTGCTGTGGCAGAACACCCTCAACCAACACAACAAGTACGTCTCTCAGCCTCCGTAGACTTGCCTCACGATAACCGGCCATGTGGGATGTTGACTTGGCGATTGTAGGTTCTTACCTACTACTCACCGTATTACCTGCTAAAACCTTTACCTCACCACAATACCTTATACCATACCGACATTACCAACAACCAGAATCAGAATCAGGAATCAATTCATTCTTTCATTACTTCAAGTCTCACTAACCCTAGTAGTCAATACTACCTAAAGTTTAGGATCATTGCTTCAATGTACCAACATCTTAAGAGACTCGTTAAATGGCTGCATCAAGTGTCAGATGCAGAAGGTGGTAGTCCTGGACACGGCGCGGATAGTCCATCGGTTCCTCTCTCTGCGACTGATACTCTCGCTTGACGGCTAGATCAAGGGTCAGCTGCAAAAGGCGGTAAGGTATCTATGGAGACCCTAGTGCTTAGTACCCAGATATGAAACCTTGGAGCTGGTGTTGATGTACCTGCTGCAGCGAGCTGCCAGCCTCGCAGCTGGTGTGGTGCAGCGTTACCGTCTCCGGCGACCTGCTGTGGCAGAACACCCTCAATCAACACAACAAGTACGTCCACCATTGGGCCCCAGCAGGCGCGGATCCAGGATTTTGTTTAGGGGGGAGGCATTGACTTATGATATGATAGTCATCATCATCAGCAGCCTGTGATAGTCCACTGCTGGACGTAGGCCTCTCCTATTAACTATGCGTATAGACGCATTAGGAGGTCACGCCCATAATCGCCACGCTGGGCAAGCGGATTGGCGATCGCAGTAATGTGTCCACTATGATGACGCTGCTGCCCATGATCAATCTTTAATCAAATATGGTCAGTGACACTTCAATCCCTTAGTCGAATCTTACGACACCCGCAGGAGGAGTTGGGGTGGTGACAAATGTATTCTTTCTGCCGTCACCACACGTCAAATCTATCTCATAGGTGCTTTAATTTGGTACTAAAAATCAATTCAATGGAACTTGATTTATTTAACGTGTTTGATTAATTATATACATCAATAAGTGGCATGTAATCGTCGTCATACATATGCGTCATAACTATTATTACATTGTGCAGTAGGTACATAAACTGTTTCCGGATAATTAATAAATTATAGGAAATAGGAATACTACTAAGTATAATTCGTTATATTAGAAACGAGAAACTATTTCTACGGAGATATTCAGTAATATCAGAACGTACAATTTTCGTACATATTTTTTTATTAATTTGCCGATTGAAAACTCGGCCGCAACATAACAAAATAAATAGCCCTCGCCAGGAAGTATGCTTCCTAGCGGTGACGGATTAACACCGTTTTCTCGTCTCGTACGTGTAGTACTTTTTTTTTAAATTAGCGTACAATTTCGTACATTTCATGTACATTTTTTTGATGTTAGTTTGAATACTGTACGACACCATGTCACCGCCAGGAAGTATGCCACAAATAAAGAGGTGAACATAAATTCCAGAGCCTTCTTCGACGCATGCGACGGTATCTTCACGAACTACACGTGGGGCGAGCGACACCTGCGCGCCGCCGCCGCCGCCGCCGGCCGCAGGCGGCGCGATGTTTTCATCGGCGTTGACGTGTGGGGACGCAACTTTATCGGCGGGGGACAGTTCAACACGCAGCAGGTAATATCTCATCATCATCATCATCATCAGCCTATGTTAGTCCACTGCTGGACGTAGGCCTCTCCTATTAACTATGCGTATAGACGCATTAGGAGGTAAATGCCCATAATCGCCACGCTGGGCAAGCGGATTGGCGATCGCAGTAATATATCCATTGTCCACTATGATGACGCTGCTGCCCATCATCAATCTTGTAAATGGTCAGTGACACTTCAATCCCTTAGTCGACTCTTACGACACCCGCAGGAGGAGTTGGGTGGTGGCAAATGTATTCTTACTGCCGTCACCACACGGGATAATATCACTACATAGTATAAAATAAAGTCACTTTTTCTATCCCCATGTCCCTTTGTACGCTTAAATCTTTAAAACTACGCAACGGATTTTGATGAGATTTTTTTTAATAGGTAGAGTTATTCAAGAGGAAGGTTTTATGTAGGTATAGTACCCGTGCGAAGCCGGGGCGGGTCGCTAGTTAGTCACAAATGCTAGCGTTTGGAATTACACGTGGCACGCCGCACGGTTATTTCCAAATGGTCACTCGTTGATAGTTCGGAAAACAGTTAGTTGCAAACGCACTCCCCGACACGCATCTTTCTAACGGATTGAGATGTCATCTTTAGAGCCAGCTTAAGGGTGCGGCTCCACTGACGCGGAGCGGAGCAGAGCTATGGGAGTTCGGTCAATGAGACCGCATCACAATGTTTCGAATTTTGAATTTGAAGAATATAATTGGTCAATTTTGCACATCTCCGCTCCTCTCCGCCTCAGTGGAGCCGCACCCTCACACGCAAGAGATGATGTTAGTTGAATAATGGTATGTTGAGTATGGTTACAAACTTTACTTTCTAACTTAAGGAGCCACTCTAGCATTAATAGGCATTTCGAATAAGAATGCTACCACAGTATATTGATTTAAACTTTCACGATTATCACTCATACTTTGAAGACAAACGGATCTTAATCGCGTAAACTTACGTTTAATTATATCCTGATGTAAACGTAAGTTTACGCTACCACAGTAGTTTCCGCAAGATGAGCTTTAAATATCATCACATCATCAGCCTATCTCAGCCCACTGCTGGACATAGGCCTCTCCTATTAACTATGCGTATAGACGCATTACGAGGAAATGCCCAGAATCGTCACGCTGGGCAAGCGGATTAGCGATCGCAGTAATGTGTCCACTATGATGACGCTGTTGCTCATCATCAATCTACCATCAAGAATGATCAGCGATGCTTCAATTCCTTATTCAGCTCTTACGACACCTGCGGGTAGAGTTGAGGTGGTGACAAATGTTCTTATACTGCCGTCACCAAATAATTACGAATTTATTCATTTTAGCCCTCTATAGCAAATTCAACGTGACGGAGACGATTTTGCGAGTTTGCGGACGATTGTGGTAGACATACGTCTTTGAGTGGCTTAAGGTTGTAGTACCTTCGAAACATTAAGTACATATGTGATTAGTTTCACAATACGATTGATTCAATTCGCTGTGATTCACGGAAGGTCTTCTGCTGTAATTGGAAGCACGTTGGACCGGCAATCCAGAGGAAGCGGATTCGAATCCCGTGACAACCAGAGTCTTTCGCATTTGATTTTCCCATGGTAACATCTGTTACGACATTGTAGGATTATTCACTATTTATTCCCCTCCCAACGTTTCCAGGCAGTAAAGATAGCCCACAAGCACGAGCTATCCCTGGCCATCTTCGCGCCAGCCTGGACCCACGAAGCCCTGGACCCTTCACCCAGCTGGTTCCGCGACTACACGCTCCGCGAGCGCGCGCTGTGGACCAGCCTGTGGCCATTCCTGCACACCAAACTGCCCACGGTGCTGCCCTTCACCACCTCCTTCTGTACTGGTTTAGGGACGAGGAGGAGACTATTTGGAGAGGTTAGTATTAAATTTAGGATGCCAGTCGACAGGTGAAGAAGGCCTTCCTAGGAAGACCCTGTGGACGCAGACCGGTTGACCAAGATACCGCTGGAAAGACGAGGTGGAGACCTGAATGCAGAGAACTGGGAGGAGATCGCATAGAACCGGACGCATTGGCGCCAACTCGTATCGGAGGCAAAGATCCATTTTGGATCGCTGAACCAGCGGTATAAGTAAGTAAGTATTGGCAGGTCTTCAGATTTCTGGTCAGGATCAGTCTCGATTGAAATGAAAATGATGGTTTTGAGGCTGTCCCTGAAGTTGCTTTGTATTTGCACACGAAGCTGACCTCGCTGCTGCCCTTCACCACCTCCTTCTGTACTGGTTTAGGAACGAGAAGGAGACTATTTGGAGAGGTTAGTATTTAGGATGCCAGTCGACAGGTGCAGAAGGCCTTCCTAAGAAGACCAGGGTCCTTCTGGAGGCAGATCGGTTGACCAAGATACCGTTGGAAAGACGAGGTGGAGAAGGACCTACGCGCCCTGAATGCAGAGAACTGAGAGGAATCGCACAGAACCGGACGCATTGGTGCCAATTTGTATCAGATGCCAAGATCCACTTTGGGTCGCTGAGCCAACGGAGTAAGTAAGTATTGGCAGTTCTTCAGATTTCAGATCAATATTAGTGGCGACTGGAATGAAAATGTTGGCTTTTGAGGCTGTTCCTGAAGTTTCTTTGTATCTGCACACGAAGCTGCTCTCGCTGCTGCCCTTCACCACCTCCTTCTGTACTGGTTTAGGGACGAGAAGGAAACTATTTGGAGAGGTTAGTATTAATATTCATGCCCGGTTCACATTATTCCAGTAGCATTCCAGTCCAGCAATCCAATCCGGTACTGGAATGCTATTGGAATAATGTGAAAGACACTGGAATGCTTCCATTCCAGTGAGCATTCCAGTCCAGTGACTGGAAAGACCGTCAACTTTTCATTCCAGCTCACCCAATCCAGCGGCACTGGAATAATGTAGACAGCCATGCCAGTTCCAAACCAGTGCTAGTTCATTGTCAGCGATGTCTTTCCAATCCACTCTTAAAATACTGGAGTAATATAAACGATATGCTCCAGTCCAGCTCTGGACTGGAATTGACCGCTGGATCACTAAACTGGAATAATGTGAACCGGGAATCAGGATGCCAGTCGACAGGGCGGTGAAGAAAGTCTTCCTAGGAAGATCTTGGGGGCGCAGACCGGTTGACCAAGATACCGCTGGAGAGACGAGGTGGAGACCTACGCGCCCTGAATGCAGAGAACTGGGAGAAGATTCTCTCGCGAGTCTGCCTGCGACCACGGGTGTAACGTCTTGTCCGAAACGTCAGGATGTAATTAAACGTAAGTTTACGCGATTAAGACAAACGGGTCTTTGAAATATGGGAGGAGATCAAACAGAACCGGACGCATTAGGGCCAACTCTTATCGGAGGCCAACATCCACTTTGGGTCGCTGAGCCAACGGAATAAGTAAGTATTGGCAGATCTTCAGATTTCAGGTCTATATTAGTGGTTTGGTATGATAGTGATGGTTTTGAGGCTGTTTCTGAAGTTACTTTGTATTTACACACAAAGCTGCCCTCGCTGCTGCCCTTCACCACCTCCTTCTGCACCGGATTGGGGACGAGAAGGAGACTATTTGGAGAGGTTAGTATTTAGGATGCCAGTCGACAGGTGCAGAAGGCCTTCCTAAGAAGACCCTGTGGAGGCAGATCGGTTGACCAAGATACCGCTGGAGAGACGAGGTGGAGACCTACGTGCCTTGAATGCAGAGAACTAGGAGGAGAGCGCACAGAACCGGGTGCACTGGCGCCAACTCGTATCGGAGGCCAAGATCCACTTTGGGTCGCTGAACCAGCGGTATAAGTAAGTAAGTATTGGCAGGTCTTCAGATTTCAGGTCTATGTTTGTGGCGACTGGTATGATAATGATGGTTTTGAGACTGTTCCTGAAGTTACTTTGTATCTGCACACCAAGCTGCCCTCGCTGCTGCCCTTCACCACCTCCTTCTGCACCGGCTTAGGGACGAGACGGAGACTATTTGGAGAGGTTAGTATTAATATTCATGCCCGTTTCACATTATTCCAGTAGCATTCCAGTCCAGCAATCCAATCCAGTACTGGAATGCTACTGGAATAATGTGAACAGACACTGGAATGCTTCCATTCCAGTGAGTATTCCAGTCCAGTGTCTGGAAAGACCGTCAACTTTTCATTCCAGCTCACTCAATCCAGCGGCACTGGAATAATGTAGACAGCCATTCCAGTTCCAAACCAGTGCTAGATCATTGTCAGCCATGTGTTTCCAATCCAGCTACTCTTAAAATACTCGAGTAACGTAAACGATATGCTCCAGTCCAGCACTGGACTGGAATAGATGAACCGGGTATCAGGATGCCAGTCGACAGGGCGGTGAAGAAGACCTTCCTAGGAAGACCTTGGGGGCGCAGACCGGTTGACCAAGATACCGCTGAAAAGACGAGGTTGAGACCTACGCGCCCTGAATGCAGAGAACTGGGAGGAAATTCTCTCGCCAGTCTGCCTGCGACCACAGGTGTAACGTCATGCCCGAAACGTCAGGATATAATTAAACGTAAGTTTACGCGATTAAGACCCGTTTGTCTTTAAAATATGGGAGGAGATCACACAGAACCGGGTGCATTGGCGCCAACTCGTATCGGAGGCCAACATCCACTTTGGGTCGCTGAGCCAACGGAGTAAGTTAAGTAAGTATTGGCAGGTCTTCAGATTTGAGGTCTGTATTAGTGGTCTGGTATGATAATGATGGTTTTGAGGCTGTTCCTGAAGTTAATTTGTATATGCACACCCAGCTGCCCTCGCTGCTGCCCTTCAGCATTTCCTTCTGTACCGGCTTGGGGACGAGAAGGAGATAATTTGGAGAGGTTAGTATTGACAGGTCTTCAGATTTCAAGTCAATATTAGTCACGTCTGGTATACAAATGATTTTGAGACTGCTCCTGAAGATACGTTTACTACACCGTTCTGCACTGGATCAGGAACACAGAGAAGACTATGTATTGTGACATGGGGGCACAGATAAGGTTGAGGCGAAGAGGTTATAGAAAAGAAAGAAAACAACATTTATTTGTGGCACAACAACAACATCATATACACATTGAAATAGAAAATAAACATGAATATAAAAAACTGAGTGCAGTTCAGCACTGGTCTTCCATTGGGTTTACATTTCTACAAAATAAATGCATTCCCGCTTCTAAGCAGTGAGATTTTGAGAAGCAAAATCAGTTCCTTAAGGATTTATTTTAAAAATAAATTCACGTTTCAGAAGTAATAGTTCTAAATAATTATGGTTGTACCTACGAGTAGTAGGTAGGGTTAAAAAATCGTCCCTTCTAAAATGATCAATAACTTTCAAAGGTATAATTAAACGGTTAAACTCACGTCTATTTAGTCACCACGCGCGACATTTAACCGTTTAATTATATTTATAGTTATTATGTCTCACGAGACTTTAAATTCACCTTCAAAAGGGACCTATTCTGAGTCCCAAAACCTCACAGGCAACGGGAATACACAATTTTTTTGGCCACCATCAGTTTTTAAAATGGATTATTCTGAAATAATCTTACAACATGATATGATCTTCAGGTCCTAGGCCCAGTTCCCTGGTACAACCTGCGGCACCAGCAGTACCAGCCCAACTCCTCGCTCGGCCCCCACGGGTACTCCCTGACAGCCTGCCCCAACAACATGTGCCAGAAACCCGGTGCAAGCGACGTGTCAGAAGATCAGCAATCTAGCAACACAACCAACAACGCTGAAGGGGTGAAGGCAGATCAGGTTAGCTATAAAATGATCTTTCAGACCTGGTTGTGTAGGCGAGTTGCTAAGCAAAACTTGTCACTAAAGGCTTTGTATATGAGGCTTGTTATGTTCTTCAGCATTTGTTACCTGTTCCTGTACCAAGGAAGTGCGTCAGAAACGTAACCCTAGAGTCTGAAGACAGAAGCGTGGAGAAGATCAGTGTTATGGAAGTCTTCAGGTCCTAGGAGCGGTTCCCTGGTACAACCTGCGGCACCAGCAGTACCAGCCCAACTCCTCGCTCGGCCCCCACGGGTACTCCCTGACAGCCTGCCCCAACAACATGTGCCAGAAACCTGGTGCAAGCGACGTGTCAGAAGATCAGCAACCTAGCAACACAACCAACAACGCTGAAGGGGTGAAGGCAGATCAGGTTAGCTATAAAATGATCTTTCAGATCTGGTTGTGTAGCTAAGTTACGCAGTGTCAGTAAAGGCTTTGTGTCAGAAGGTGAGGTTTGTTATCAAATTCTTCAGGTTCTGGGAACAGTTCCTTGGCACAACCTGCATCAGTAGAAACTTAACTCTGAAGGTGTGAAGAGAAGATTGGATTTGTTATAAACAGACATCGTACGATTTCCAGCATTTTTGGTGCAGTGTAGTTCAATTAAGGGATGTGAAGTTATTCGAAAGGAGATAGCGAATTAAGGTTCATCTTTTTGTTACAACGTGTTATGACACGTTACAGCTAAAAAATTACCCCTAGTTTCCTTTAACTCAACTACATTTCACCAAAAACCCTAGAAGTTTAGTTAAAAATGCGGGAAATCGTACGATCTCTGGTTATAAAAAGGGTTCTCACCCTGGATCAAGGAGTCTCAAGTCCTGGGACTGATTTCCTAGTATATACTGCAGCAGCAGCACCAGCTAACTCCTCACTCTTCACGTGTACTCCCCAACAACATGTGCCAGAAACCTGGCGCAAGCGAGGTGTCAGAAGATCCACCTAGCGCTGAAAACGCGAAGGTAGATCAGGTTTGTTATGAAAGTTATTAGGATTTGGTACCAGTTCCATAGGCCTCTCGGGAACTCAGACAGATCTGGATGCTTAGCCAAGTTGCCAATCGCTAACGCTTAGTAGCGTATCGTAGTTTTCCCTCTCTGTCACTCTTACATATTAGTGCGACAAAGACAATTAGCTACCTTTCGTTTACGATTGACGATTAAGCGTTAGCGATTGGCAACTTGGCTAAGCACTCAGGTTAGTTATGAAAGAATTTAGGATTTGGGACCTGGTGAAAGCTTGGTGTCTGAAGATCAACAACCTACAAACCCAACCAATAACGCTGTAGGAGTGAAGGCAGATCAAGTTAGCTCTAAAAGGATCTTTCAGACGTGGTTTTGTAGGCGAGTTGCTATGCAAACCCTAGAATATGGGGCTTTGTGTCAGAATAGGAGGTTTGTTATCAAATTCTTCAGGATTTGGGACCAGTTCTTGTACCAAGGAACTGCGTCAGAAACGTAACTCTTAGGGTCTGAAGAGAGAAGCGTAGAGAAGATCTGTTTTATGGAAGTCTTCAGGTCCTAGGAGCGGTTCTTTGGTACAACCTGCGGCACCAGCAGTACCAGCCCAACTCCTCGCTCGGCCCCCACGGGTACTCCCTGACAGCCTGCCCCAACAACATGTGCCAAAAACCCGGTGCAAGCGACGTGTCAGAAGATCAACAACCTAGCAACACAACCAACAACGCTGAAGGGGTGAAGGCAGATCAGGTTAGCTATAAAAGGATCTTTCAGACGTGGCTGTGTAGGCGAGTTGCTAAGCAAACCCTAGAATATGAGGCTTATGTTATGTTCTTCAGGATTTGGGACCATTTTCTGTATCAGAACTCTGTCACTAAAGGCTTTGTGTCAGAATATGAGGCTTGTTATGTTCTTCAGGATTTGGGACCAGTTCCTGTACCAGAACTCTGTCACTAAAGGCTTTGTGTCAGAATATGAGGCTTGTTATGTTCTTCAGGATTTGGGACCAGTTCCTGTAACAGAACTCTGTCACTAAAGGCTTTGTGTCAGAATATGAGGCTTGTTATGTTCTTCAGGATTTGGGACCAGTTCCTGTAACAGAACTCTGTCACTAAAGGCTTTGTGTCAGAATATGAGGCTTGTTATGTTCTTCAGGATTTGGGACCAGGTCCTGTACCAGAACTCTGTCACTAAAGGCTTTGTGTCAGAATATGAGGCTTGTTATGTTCTTCAGGATTTGGGACCAGTTCCTGTAACAGAACTCTGTCACTAAAGGCTTTGTGTCAGAATATGAGGCTTGTTATGTTCTTCAGGATTTGGGACCAGTTCCTGTAACAGAACTCTGTCACTAAAGGCTTTGTGTCAGAATATGAGGCTTGTTATGTTCTTCAGGATTTGGGACCAGGTCCTGTACCAGAACTCTGTCACTAAAGGCTTTGTGTCAGAATATGAGGCTTGTTATGTTCTTCAGGATTTGGGACCAGTTCCTGTAACAGAACTCTGTCACTAAAGGCTTTGTGTCAGAATATGAGGCTTGTTATGTTCTTCAGGATTTGGGACCAGGTCCTGTACCAGAACTCTGTCACTAAAGGCTTTGTGTCAGAATATGAGGCTTGTTATGTTCTTCAGGATTTGGGACCAGTTCCTGTAACAGAACTCTGTCACTAAAGGCTTTGTGTCAGAATATGAGGCTTGTTATGTTCTTCAGGATTTGGGACCAGGTCCTGTACCAGAACTCTGTCACTAAAGGCTTTGTGTCAGAATATGAGGCTTGTTATGTTCTTCAGGATTTGGGACCAGTTCCTGTAACAGAACTCTGTCACTAAAGGCTTTGTGTCAGAATATGAGGCTTGTTATGTTCTTCAGGATTTGGGACCAGTTCCTGTACCAGAACTCTGTCACTAAAGGCTTTGTGTCAGAATATGAGGCTTGTTATGTTCTTCAGGATTTGGGACCAGTTCCTGTACCAAGGAACTGCGTCAGAAACGTAACTCTTAACCCGGCGGGAGTGTGGCAGGGTATCTCATACCCTGCGTTTGACTTATTTCAATATATTTAGAGTTTCTTTTTGTTTAAATATTTTACACCACACTCTCGCCGGGTTAAGCGGACCCCAGACGATCAGTTTTAACTGTTCAGTCAAAACTTACGTGTGTAGGCAAATGTTTAAACTGTGCAGTTGAACTGATGATCTAATGAAAATTTCATTACATTATTTTTAAGTGAATAGTTTGATTGAACAGTTAAAACTGAGCAGTTAAAACTGATCGTCTATGCTGTTCGACTATGGAATTCGTTGCCTGTTAAAATAAGGAACGCACAATCTCCTTCTTCTTTTAAAAGACTCCTCAAACTAAAGTTTTTGTCTGATCTGTGATACTTTTATCTGTTACCTTTTTGTTTTATGCTGTTGGCATCGTTAAACTTATTTATTTTTAACTGTTTTAACTTATATATATATATATATATATAAATGTATGGTTTGTGTATATGTGATTATAATATTTATTGATGTATTTGTTTTTATTTTAGTATATTATTGCATATCTGATTAATTCAAAGTGTTCTGTATTGTCACATTTTCTACACCTACTGGCATAATCTAAAATGTAATTATTTCCGCTACCTAAAGGTTGTCTGGAAGAGATTGCTTCTTAGCGATAAGACCGCTTGTTGTCTACCTCTAGTTAAGTCGCTACTTTTTCTGTAATTGTTTTCATTTATTGAGGTGTGCAATAAAGAGTATTTGTATTGTATTGTATCGTCTGTGGCCCGCTTTAGGGTCTGAAGGCAGAAGCGTGGAGAAGATCAGTGTTATGAAAGTCTTCAGGTCTCGAAACCAGTTTCCTAGTACAATTTGCGGCACCAGTAGTACCAGCCTAACTAATTGCTCTCAAAAATATCTAAACGCGTCTCTATCGTTATCGTAATAAAATCGTGTTCAGTTATTTTTGAATGCTCTGAACGCTAGGCTATATCTGATGGCGATTGTACAATCTGCATCAGTAGATGTAGTGTCTGTTACCGAGACTCGAATCCTTGGAAATTCAATTGCTTATAATAATAAATATCTTAGGACATCTCACACAAATCGGCCTAGTCCAGGGTACCAGCCACGGTAAGCTCAATTAAGGCTTGTGATGTGGGTACCAGGCGACGATATATTTAATTGAGATAGATACTTAAATACAGCAGCCGTAACCAAGGAACAATTATTTGTGGTAAATATATGTTCCTTGGTCGTATTTAAACGTAACTTCAGAGAACCTAGTACCTGCTCCCGCAACAATTCGGCTTTTGCTCAAAAATTGTGCACATTTCTTCATCCTTTTATTTATAATAAAATTTGCTCCAAAAGCCCCATTCAAAACTTATCGCCGTTATCGGCCAGAGAAATCAAATGACGGTTCAATTGTTACTCAAAAGTTTTAGCTTTAATGATATATTTCTATATACATTATAAATATAGTGAGGTAGTCACACATCATCAACACACTCATATATACACACATACATACACAAGTTCATACTTCTACACTATACAACTTCTCTTTTTTCGTTGAATGGTCTTCTGCGATACCGGCTCTGCCGAGTGCAGAGACCGATATCATTTTGTGTAAATAATTTGGAAATAAATGTCTTATGTCTTAAATAAATACACAAATAGTGCTCTGGCCGGGATTCGAATCCGGAACCTCCAGCTTTATAGGCAGGGTCACTACCAACTGGCTACGGAGGCTGACAATCTTAGCTTATTTTTTTTATTTCAGCCCCAAGAACCCGCAAATCAAACAACCCAAACGGACTCTCAACTAAACTCACAAACCACAGAAGAAGCCAAAGAAATGGCTCCAAAACGCTACCAACTCCTCCCTCTAGAAGAGAACTCATGCATCGAACTCTTTCTAGAAGACAGTTTCACTGGCGGCGGATGTTTGTTAATAAACACTGAAAAACTTATCCGTCTATTTCACTGCGATTTTTCTATAGAAAACACAATAATCGCTTGCGTTGTCACTAAAACTTTACCACATCATGAAGACCAATTTCTAAATATAATTCTAAATGTGAATGATAAAGGGAAGGAAAGTAGGGTGGTGTTGGCTGGAAGTAGTGGGGTGGTTGATGGAGAGGCGGCGGCGAGTGGGGCGGGGTTTAAGGCTCTGCAGAGGTATTTGTTGCTGAACCAGCCTGGGTTTTATGTGTCGGTGGAGAACGCTTATGGATGGAAAGTCAGGTGAGTTGGTTATTTATCTTTTGATGAATATGTAAATAAAATAAATAAATATTTCAGGCAGGCAATTAAAATAGTACATTACGACACAAGGGCGAAAAACATGAAATTCGAAACGACTGGCGCTTTTTTAAATCGACACGAGTTACGAATTTCGTTTTTGCACGTGTCTCGTACGACATTTTTTAGTACAGATGGCCCTCCGAAGTTTCAAACCTGACGTAAAATTACAAACTTCTCGCACTAGAGACTAAAAAATACACCATCTGTACTAAAAAAATTTTTTTGGACATCTTTACACAAATCGACCTAGTCCCACGGCAAGCTCAATTAAGGCATGTGATGTAGGTATCAGGCGACGATATATATAATAGATAGATACATATAGATACTTAAATACATAGACATGCATGACCAAGGAACAAACTTTGTGATAAATAAATACACAAATAATGCCCTCGCCGGGATTCGAACCTGAAACCTCCAGCTTCGTAGGCAGGGTCACTAACAACTAGGCTATGGAGGCTGACAAGTTGGTTATTTATTAACCGTTGGACTCCAATTACTGATATATCGGCCGGTTTAACGCCAAAACCGAATATATGGGTCAATCAGTTTTTTTATGTCACTCGTTGTTATGATTACTTTCTTCTGGGTCACCCTTAAAACAGTTTAATAGCATTGAAATTAAATTTTCACATAAATTCGATTTTCTCAAACATGCAATGAAATTATTGTTTTTACGTTCCTTAAAATAGACTCGGTGGTATCGCTTTTAGGGCACAGTAACTCACTGGGGTGGAAATGGAATTTCATAACACTTTTCAGGCCTAGGCCTGCAAAGTAACTTTTTTTTAATTTCGACAACTTTGTAATTTTTTTTTTTATTTCTTTGTATGTTTGAGAAAAGCACTATACATGCCTCGGATTCGAATTTTCTCGAATTCGCTCGAATTCCCAGCGTCGTTACCTATGTATACCAACTTGGCTGGAAATCCTCATTTTCCCGGCCTCTGATGTAATGTAACTATTTCATCGCAGTTAAGTGGGTCTTCCATGGTGGGTCACCCCACCCACTAATGGTGTTAGTAGAGCTTGTAAGATACTTTCATAGCCGGCTAATACTGAACGTAGCCATAGCAACGAGTTAGATGCATTATTTAATTCTACATAAACAATGTGGGTTTTCTCGAAAATGTATGCCATTACTTGGCGACACTTAGCCGTAAGGTCCCGCTAAGAAACACAATTATCTAGATAATTGTGTTTCTTAGCGGGAGCTTTCTTAGCTCCAAAGAAAAACTAACTAGAAGGTATTTTTATTTTTTATGTAATTTTATTTACTCATACAAAACATTTAAACATAAAACTGTGGGAACACACGTGTAAGGCTAATCCCACTACGTTGCAGAAATGGATCGGCGGGGGGGGTTAGCATCCACGTACGTTCTCACGGGCCCCGTTTATGTCGAACACTTCCTACCTAACTGTGTATTGATTAACACGCCTATTAAATGTAATATTAAATAATCAATCTGATTTTCAATGGGTCACCACCAATCCTAAGTCCCAAGGACCTTGAGCGTGCGCACTTCCATACAAGTCGCACAAAACTGTAGACGCTCTGAGAATTTAATAATAATAATAATAACACACCTGCACCCGCCACGGCTCGACAAAATGTGCGCAAGAAATGGTCTAATACAACACAGCAAATTTCTTCAAACGGCCTCTACGTGTTGGATCTATATCCCCGCGCAAGCCTATCAAAAAACCGGGATTTGTAAGCCCGTGATTCCAAAGGAGATAATAATAATATAAATTTACTTTTATAATCATATTATAAAATGCCTAACCCAGGAAGAAAGATGAATAAAGAGTATAATAATAATAATAAATATGCTTTATTGCACCACAAAGAAAGAAAACAAAATACAGAACAATTAAATACAAAGGTAGCAACAGGCGGTCTTATCGCTATAATTATAATTTAGACAAGTTTCTGGACCTGACGCCTCAGTGCTGCCGCCCTGGTGAACATCATTTCAGAAAACCCTCATTAATTTTGTAATATTGACTGCCTCGCATTGCATGCCGTATAAAAGTTTCCATTCCATTAATTTATAAAGGTGCATTTAGACCAACCGAGCATTCCGCGTTCTATCCCCCACTCTACGAAATCAACGAATCACGTTTTGTGTTAGGATCGAATTTCGTAGAGTGGGGGTTAGAATAGCGAATGCTCGTTTACATAGGCCTCTCCTATTAACTATGCGTATTATAGACGCATTAGGAGGTAAATGCCCGTAATCGTCACGCTGGGCAAGCGGATTGGCGATCGCAGTAATGAGTCCACTATGATGACGCTGCTGCCCATCAGCAATCTTTTATCAAATAATGGTCAGTGTCACTTCAATCCCTTAGTCGATTCTTACGACACCCGCAGGAGTTGGGGTGGTGACAAATGTATTCTCACCGCCGTCACCACACGGCTCGTTTGGTCTGCATGCACCTTAACAATGATTACCTATTACCAACAAACAGATTATTTCATTGGCACGTTTGTATGTCAGGTACTCGCTGCGACTATACGATCGTTCATTACCTATTACTAACTAATTTTATTGTAATGTTTGTGGACAGGTACTATTCAGTCCGACTATCGGGTCGCATCACGTCCATCAGCTGCGGCGGCCCCGCGGGGCCTATACTGCTCGGACATTTCGGCCTCTGTCAGGTGACTTCCTAATAGTAGACTCACATGAAATGAAATGAAATGAAATAAACTTTATTTACGACAAGCACAATGAACATATACACATCTTACAAATAAGCACACGACAACAGCTTGCCATAAAAGGGTCACAACTCAGCATATAGCTGGCTAAGCCAGCGCTGTTCTTCCGTTGTGACCCACCAGGTACACTGGCTGACGAGGCGACCACGCTGGCAAACAAGTAAAACATAAATACAAAAATGACTTAAAACTAACACAAAGCATGCCTGTATATATAAAATAATAATAAAAATAAAAATGAGCACAAATGGCCTGGCATCACACTATATCGGACGCGCCATCATCACATCATGAAGCCTCTGCCAGCCTCTGCCAGATGACTCCCCGTATGGTCTCATATCATGAGCCTGTGTCAATCCACTTTGTCAGCCTCCGTAGCCTAGTTGGTAGTAACACTGCCTACGAAGCTGGAGGTTCCGGGTTCGAATCCTGGCGAGTGCATTATTTGTGTATTTATTTATCACAAATGGTTCCTTGGTCATGGCTGTTTATGTATTTAAGTATCTATTTGTATCTATCTATTATATACAGGGTGACTTTTTTTCGACCGTTCAAATTCTACGTAGTGAATGTGTAGGTCATACTGACCAACTTTTACTATGGGGACAAAATCGAAATCGCGAAAAAAAAATCAGCTGTTTCAATACAATTTGGCGGCATTACGCCGGCCGAAATGTATGAAACAGCTGATTTTTTTTTCGCGATTTCGACTTTGTCCCCATAGTAAAAGTTGGTCAGTATGACCTACACATTCACTACGTAGAATTTGAACGGTCGAAAAAAAGTCACCCTGTATATCGTCGCCTAGTACCCACAACACGAGCCTTAATTGAGCTTACCGTGCGACTAGGTCGATTTGTGTAAGATGTCCCAAAATATTTATTTATTTCTTCTATTACTTATCTACTGCTGGACGTAGGCCTCTTTTAACTAAGCGTATGGAAGCATTAGGAGTAGCGTTGAAAATGTCGGAAAAATAAAGCGTTTTTTTTCTGAAATTCGTTTATCGAAAAAATTATTATCGGAAGAATCTGGATTTTTTCTGAAATTTTCAATGCTAATTAGGAACTACATGCCCATAATCACCAGTATCACCACTCTGGGTAAGCGGGTTGGCGATCGCAGTAGTGTATCCACTATGACGACGCTGCTGCCCATCATCAATCTTCTATCAATGAATGGTCAGTGACACTTCAATCCTTTAGTCGACTCTTATAACCTACAGGCAGAGTTGGGGTTGTAATTCTTACTGCCGTCAACGAAAAGTCATATGACCATTTCCATACATTATTATGTAATGGATTGCATTATGCTACAAATGCAGTCCTAGAATGAAACAAAAGATTTAGTCCAAATACATGGTCACATGACTTATAGCTTATCGTCATACGATTGCAATTATAGTAGTGCTACCTATTTTCATATGTACGTATTTTGTTGTTTGAACTAGCGTTGAAAATTTCCAGATGAAATCCCGTTGCTTTCCAAACACATTCTTTCTTTCTGTTCCGAATTTGTTCGAAAAAATCAATAATTTTTTCCACTTTACTTTGAAAAGTAAACATCTAACCAATGTGAATTAGGTCTAGTTTTCACTTATACCAGGAGAACGCCATGTCACCGAGGAAAAGTCAATTGAAGTAGATGGAATGGAGTGGCTGTGACATTTATTATTTCTGTAAAAACCCGTAAAAAAAACGGACTGAACGAAATTTTCATTCGGTCCCGAAAAAAACATTTGATTTTTTCCGATATTTTCAACGCTATACTAGTATCTTTTTATTGAAAAAAATGCATTTAAAAATCCAAAATAGGTACTTAATGGATCAAAACAATGTAAATCACTGTATTTCCTTGTTATATTTTGTATATTTTCTAAAACTTATTTTCTAATTTAAGTAGCATCATTTTGCATAAAACCGGTGTCACTCAGGAGACCATAACCATGGCAATAACGCGCAATCGGCCGATCAGGACATGTCTATAATTTTGTTTTAAATAATTCTTAAAATCCTAAGAAATGATTGACGCTTAGTTATTTTCCAGAAAATAGGTACAATTTAAATACCTACACTAATCTATTTTTATATCTTGTTTCAGAAAACTCAAGATATTGACTGGAACTGATTTTACACAACATAATTTACATAATTATGAAAATTATAAGAATAAAATACTCCCATTATTGACGCCAATTACCTTTACAAAATATTTTAATAAGAAATTATATCATTGTTAATGTATGTATTAAGCATTTATTGAATTTATTAATAAAATATTTTAATATTTGTATCATTGTTTATTTTATCCATTATCTTTTTAACTATAACCGATATAGGGAAGAGTCACGAAAACAGAAAGACTAGAACCAGGTAAAGATTCATTCCTCAGGTGGCTTATGAACTTATGATGGTCTTACCTTTCGCACTTGCATACTAGTCAGAACGTGACGGTAACGACGACAAACGATTGGACGTGGTATATTTATTTAAACTTTCCCGATTATCACTCGTATTTTAAAGACAAACTGGTTTTAATCGCGTAAACTTACGTTTGTTTATATCCTGATGAAACGTCATTGGCCTATGATATGATAGTATTTTATACTTAAAACATCTAGGCATACCTAAGTCCAGTGTCGGAGGGCAAGTGGCCCCGTTACCTCCCTTGGATCGGCGCCTGAATATCAACTGTCATAATTAGGAGTTTTTTTTCGCGATTTCTTGGTGGAGATGGCCCCTTTGGCACCAAGTTGGGGTCTGAAAATGGTATCTTGGAGAAACCGATGGTAATATAGCTGGTTATTTTATTTGAATTTGTTGGTTATTCATAGAAAAAAAGGACTCGTAGGTGGGCATTTTCACTTCTAGGAACACCCAATTAGCTTAACTCTCACAAAAAAGTTAACTTCGATGTCAGCTTTGTAACGACAGTTAAGCATTAAATATTAACAGAAATATTTTTTTATCATTTAATCAAGAAAGAATACGCGTTTATGCAATATAAAAACATAAATAAAGTGGATTTACGTAAATATTTCATGCTTAATTGTCGTTACAAAACTGACATCGACGTTAACTTTTTTGTGAGAGTTATGCTGATTGGGTGTCCTTAGAAGTGAAAATGCCCAGGTACCCTGAAATGTACATTAGAAAGCATAATAATATGTTCATGTTATCATATCAGCGGCGATGTGGGTCACCATGTTTTTCCCACTCGATTCTGCATACTAGCGGACAGACTGAAGTGCCATATGTAGTCCGGCATCCAACCGTGGTTTACTCAGGTCACTAGACGCAGTATTTATGAAGCATTTATTAAGAGCCTATACAAATGTATTCTACCCACAAAAAGTAACACGGTCTGTCAAAAAGTGTAATTAGTTATTACAAAAAAATATTGAACGTTACTAGTACCTAACGTCGTGTTTGGGAGAGCCTTTAGCTAGATTATCAATCACTGGACACGCCCAACCCCGAGCAGACTATTAATCTCATATATCACTATCAGTTACAGTTTTTCATACGATTTACTTAAAGCTAGGATTACACCTGTGAGTAACAACGTTAGTTGTAGGGACGAAGCTATGCTAAGGAATGCGAGATGAATATCAGTCTCTTCGTAGAACTATCAGGTGTAAAAGACTGGCCTAATGAATGAACTCGAGAATTTTCCGCTGGATGCCGGACTACAATAATGCACATCTGATAAGCACAGATAACATCACACGGGTTAGAAGAATATCATAGTAGCTACACAATATCATTATTCATTATCATAGTATCATATTGATACACAGTATCAATAAATAGTGTGATTTTCTTCCGCGATTACAGCGCAGGTTGTCATCAATACTTACTTGTCCTCAACCTGGCTAAGTAAGTATTTATACCAAACATTGTAATTCTTGATGGTGATGATTTTCGTATACCTATTTAAGTTCGGAAGACGCTTTTAAAGTAAGGAGTCAAGAACTACATTTGTGCAATTTTAATATACATATGACTTTTGGTCATAC
>JALPQI010008376.1:0-48323 GCA_025490895.1 Thaumatotibia leucotreta | reverse complement strand
GTTTCGTGGGATTTGTGTCACACTGTAAATTGGAAAAAAAGGTTATTATTCCTATTTTTGAACTTAATTATATCTTTAATGTATATCTAACAAGAAAAGAACGAAGAAAGAAAAAAATAATGTTTATTATTGGTTACCAAACGGGAACATAAAATAGTATTTGGTTTATTTCGATAAAAATATACCGTACAAATTGTAGCCCGTTTATAGTGTTTATCCTTAAGTACTAATTGTATTATTATTTATTATTCAATGTAAATATGTAAGTAACCTTTAAACACTCTTTTTTGTAGAACTGACACATTTTCCTACACCGAAATACAGGAGTGAATATTTTAGTGAAATGCTAATATTTTCCATAGGATTGCTTTGCGAAGCAACTAATAGCAGTTTTCGGCAGAAAATGAGCAATAGAGCACTTTTCGGTTATATTATAAAAATTCCGCGTACCTACGCTCCGACTATGAAACTCCCTGGCACTCCCTGCTGAGGTTTTTTTCAAGGGACTATTGAATGGGATTCTTTAAAAAAGGAGTTTATAGGTCCCGTAAAACTACCCAACTATAGTCCAAAAGCTCCCAACTTTGGTCCAAAACTAAGTCATATCTTCGATTTAGTGTAATTATTATATTATTGACGCAGCTGTTACACAAAATCTCCTCAATAATCATTAAAAAACTTAGATAAAACAAAAAAAAAATCCATTGATGCTTAATTACGAGTTGAACTTGTGGACCATAGTTGTAGTACTAAAGTATAGTTGTATGGTTTTACGGTTCTTAAAGGGTCGGTAATGCGCATGTGAATCCCTGTGGCAGGCGACAATAATATGTAGCTGCGTGAGTTGTTTTCTAGATGAGAGAACTAAACCTTAAATTGGCAAATTAAAAAAAACGTGCGTTTTTATTTCCTCGCCATTGTGTTAAACAGAAAATTCTGTCTTTAAAAAATACAAAATTGGGTCAAAGAGAGAGGTTGTTCATTGTTACGCCATTGCCAAATTAAGGGCTAAGAATGGACGTGCTTTAGTTAGAAAAAACCTTTGGACGTTAACAACTTATAGGTTTAGCACATGATTGGTGCAGTATGTCGCCGCGACAGTAACCTACATAATACCTATCTCGCTTCGACTTCGACATACTGTCGCTCCAACCATACTATGCTAAGCCTACTTACTGTAGCATAGCATATGATTAAAGCGATAGTACCAAACTGCCGTGTGGTGACGGCAGTAAGAATACATTTTGTGACCACCGCAACTCCTCCTGTGGGTGTCGTAAGATTCGACTAAGGGATTGAAGTGTCACTGACTATTATTTGATAAACGATTGATGATGGGCAGCAGCGTCATCATAGTAGACACATTACTGCGATCGCCAATCCGATTTCCCAGCGTGGCGATTATGGGTATTTACCTCCTAATGCGTCTATACGCATAGTGAATAGGAGAGGCCTACGTCCAGTAGTGGACTATCATAGGCTCATCGTCAGCCTGACCAAACATGTGCCAACCCTACTGGTCATACGCAATACCATGAAAGGGCAAAAAGCGAAAGTTAGAACTGTTAGACAGGTGCTAAGCCTGGATAATAAAAAGCAAACGGGGTAATGAGGCGAAAGATCGCCGGTGGTCGAAGCCGTACCCGGTGCCCTACTGCCCATCTGTACAGATTTATCTTGGAGCTTTACTGCGATACTGTTTTTTTTTTTACTCTCATATACACGGTGTTACACCATCCACTGAAAACCTTGAACGGGATTTAGTAGGCTATACTGAACAACTTTTACTATGGGGCCAATCACGAAATCTAAAAAATAATTATCTTTTGTCATATATTGTGATTAACGACAACGACATTTTGTATGAAAAATCCAAATTTATTTTTGTAGATTTCTGGGTTAGCTCCGTAGTAAAAGTTGTTCATCAGTATTAACCTATCAAATCACCCCGTTCAAGGTTTTCAGTGGATGGTGTAACACCCTGTATATGTACATGTACAGGTTGGTCATGAATGTCAGGATCATGAGTATATCGACAAACTTTACCCATGCTTTTTGAATGTCAAAAGAAATGAAAAATATTAGGCTGCATTCAGACCAAAAGAGCATTCGCTATTCTATACGCTAGAATGGGGATTCTACGAAATCAACGAATCATGTTTCGTGTAACGATCGAATTTCGTAGAGTAGGGGCTTAGAATAGCGAATGCTCGCTTGTTCTGAATGCACCTTTATACATAATAATATGCCATTTTCGGACAAAAAACAATATTTGAATTTAAACTTTTCATGAGACATAATAACTATAAATATAATTAAACGGTTAAACTTACGCGTATTTAGTCACAACGCGCAACTCGTTTTGGAGAGCCTAGGTCTCCATTATCAAGCACTGAGCCCACGTTCACGTTCGCGATTCGCGTGTAGTGAAGTGACTAAATACACGTGAGTTTAATCATTTAATTTATTCATAGTCAGCCTCCATAGCCTAGTTGGTAGTGACCTTGCCTTCGAAGCTGGAGGTTCCGGTTTCGAATCCCGGCGAGGGCATTATTTGTGTATTTATTTATCACAAATATTTGTTTCTTCGTCATGGCTGTCTATGTATTTAAGTATCTATATGTATCTATCTATTTTATATGTATATCGTCGTTTGGTACCCACATCACAAGCTTTAATGGAGCTTACCGTGGGACTAGGTCGATTTGTGTAAGATGTCCCAAGATATTTATTTATTTATTATTTATTTATAGTTACCTATTGTGACTCACGCAAGTTCAAAATTCAAAACATATAATTATTGTGTAATTGACAATTTATTATGTAGGTACTTTTTATTGTATTCGGAATACACTTTTTAAATTGACCATTCCTTGTCCCCACAAGATATAACAAAGTGATACACTAAACACTTGTACCCACAGATAATCATCGGTTTAATCACACGACCGACTCCCACGCTGTGGGAACGCGCTTTTTTGTCTCGTTTCTTCATTACCATGCACAAAGAGGAAGAGTTCCGGCAGCATCCGGTGTAGGTTGGGGTCTACAGGGCCAAAGATATTGTGTCTAGTAACCTAAAATGTTATTTTCGTGATACAGATGTATAGGTACCATTTTATTTGATTTAAAAGTATATAAAGACTAATGTCTTTGAAACATATCGTGAAACACGTTCGCAGATATATTTTTACGTTAATACTAATAAATATCAATAATTATAAGAAAAAATGTATGTGACCTTCAGGTTTAAGTTGGTGATGAAACCAAGATTGTGTTCGCAAAGTGCATGATAATGAGATACCTAATGCAAGTTTCAGGTTTGTTTAGGTTTTTTTTTCTTTCAACTGAATAATGGTATACTTTGGTAAGTACCTATTGATTATTGTCCGTGTTTAGTCCAGTCATTTAGTTTGTATTAATTCCTAAAACATCGTATCATACTCGTATTATGATACAAGTGCAAATAAAACATTGATCGAAGCGAGTGGCGATAAATTAAAACGAAGGGAGTGTTTTAAATATACATGAGTTACGAATTTCTCTTTCGCACGTGTATCGTACAGCGTTTTTCAATACAAGCCCTTCTAAGTTTCGACCTGACAAGAAATGAACCATTCGTAGTATTGCGTAAAAAAAGCATCATATGTACTTAAAAATATATTTTATAACTTTTTTAACGCTGTCCTTGTTGCACTTTACACGTTCAGTTCCGGTGACACAGATCTGTGATCAAAAGATTCTTACTCCTATGCCAGTGACTTTAGAAATACGAACATTTTTAATACAAATGTGGTGTGTACAGTATTTCTGGTCACACATGCGTGTCACTGGCATAGGAGTTCTATAAGATAATTTCGATCGGTATAGCATTAGCACTTAGTGAAACATTACGTGCAAATTAGTGTTCGTTCTTAGCACGTTACTTAGCAAACTTGTTAAGAACGAACACTAAGCATCGTCCGCCCAGTGTGCCCCGATCACTAGTACACCTACCTGCTATAATGACGTCCTGAATGTACTAATCGTTGACGTATCGAGCGTGTCCATATTTCTGGGAACCTGGAGAAATCTACCTCCGGTAGTTATCTAACTAGTAATAAAATGTTTTGCTTATAAAAACTGTACCTAATAAAAAATATGTGGGCATGCTGTTTATACTTACACATTTTTTTCCAGAAATCTTAGTTGTTGAATCATTTTACATGAATTTAAATGGTTTATATTTCGATCGGTAACCTAATATCAATAATGGAATTTAATAGACTATATCAAAAGGTTAGTAGCTTTAATAATTAATATTTAGTAGTATGTGATCTAGTATATTCATTTTTAGGAATATTAGAAGTTAAACGGTGAGAATTGAAGCTTCCGTGCAAGTAAAATCATTTTTACAAAATGTTTTTTCCATTTGATAAAGTACCACAAAATGTAAAAAAAAGAGCTTAGCTACTTGAACCATAATTTAAAAATTACGTCACACTTGAAAAAACTTAATTGATTCACATTCGACCACCTATTACTATCACAATAAAATCATTTTATTAACCTAAATCAAATTAAAAGGTTATGGTCTAAAATGGCGCGTAAAAAGTTCAAGAGTCCAATTTGAGGCGCCAAAATGCCCACCCTTTCGCTATGGTCACTAAAATTAAAAAAAAACTCATAACTGTCGTATTGCTTTCGCACGTACTTTCATCATGCGAAAATTTATCTAATGACTGTAAATATAACGTTCATATTCCGAACGCAAACATAGGCATTATACTGCGAGTCATCGTTAAAAATATTAACAAAATTAAGTCACAACTCAAAGGTTTATGGACTAGAAAAACCTATAAAACTATATCCATCTCCTTTTTATACATTTGTAGAAAAAGGGACGGTGGTTATTCGCAGTCTTAATTCGATACCGTGTAAAAAGGCCACCCAAAATTGGAAAAAAGTTAAAAAATGGAACCCATAGGAAGGAAGCCGTCTTTTTGGTGCCGACAATGACTTGGCTAGATTTTATTGTGAAATGAATACAAGGGTGAGTTATTTTTATTATTAAACAGGGTTCATTGCAAGGCTAGTATTAAAGTAAGATAATTATCATTCTACTGACAATTCATATTTTATTCAAAGATAAACCCAAAGCACACTGTGAAAAAATAAAATTAGATTCGTCTGTCAAGTAATATATACCTATTTAATACATGCAATTTTGAATGCAATTTAAAGCCAAGTGACTAAAGGATTACCTACTTAAAATTGCACTCAACAATCATTTATTGAAAATTGAGGGGCAGCAGTATCATCATTGTGGACACAATGCTGCGTCCGTCGACCCGCTTGCCCAGCGTGGCGAATAAGAGCATTATCGCCTAATGCGTCTATACGAATTGATAACAGTGTGCTTAGACAAGTTGCCAATCGCTAACGCTTAATCGTCAATCGTAAGCGAAAGGCAGCTAACTGTCTTTGTCGCACTAATATGAAAGAGTGACAGAGAGGGAAACTACGATACGCTACTAAGCGTTAGCGATTGGCAACTTGGCTAAGCATCCTGGTGGCTTAAAATGGTCCCGTTTTATCTATTTATCGTGCTACGCGTCACTTTCGCACTTACATACTTGTTAGAACCTAACGGCAACAACGACAAACGATTAAACACGGTACCATCATAAGCCTACTGGAGAGGATTATGTCCAACAGTGGAGAGAAAAAGGCTGGTGATGATGATGATATCTCGAAATCTTCGTGCCAAATAGCAGCCATACCATGATTTGCAAGTATCGGTAACGTTAGGTTTTACTCGATACGTAAAGTAGACCATCAGATCACACTCGACCCAATATGTCAATGCGAGCGCGATATAATTACGTATCGAGTGAAACCTAACGTATCCTTATTACACTTGCGATTTACAAGAGATTTGAAAGCGAAGCGTACGCGCGGCGTGTTCGTCGCCTATGCGTTCGCCGCTATGGTGTCGCGATTACGCCGCGACCGCGTGACGAATACGCCGCGACTGCGCACCGAGTTTGCCGCGTCAAGAGTTGGTATCCATTATGTAATAATAAATCTTATTAGTTACTGACCAAGACTCAGATCACTCTGAGCGATTTACTGACGGCTGAGCAACGTATTCGTTACGCGATCGGAGCAAAATCGCGACGCACTCGCGGCGAATCGGTTACGGGCACGCGACGAACACGCCGCGCGTACGCTTCGCTTGTAAATCGCAAGTGTGATAAGGCCCTTACTTTTCAAATCATGGTGCGGCTGTAACCGTACAGCATACGTTAAGGACCCCTAATAAAAAGTCGTCGATAAAGTGTCGATGGGAAAAAAGCGAAACGCCTCGTAACGATGACTAGTACTGTGCTAAAAGCGCCATAACGAGCCTACCTGACAGATTAATTTATATCTGACACGTATATTTTTATAAGTGGAATCGCGACTGCAGGGTAGGTCTCATTGTTCACCTTTGGGTGTGGTTTGGTACCAGTAATTCCTATACATTTTTAATATAGCAAAGAAAAACATAGGGTACTTAATATTATTATCAAACCGGAATCAGAAAGGGATTCGAGAGTACTGTTGACACAACAAATGACTCATTATTTACCAAGAAAAGAGTTGTTTAATAGATGTAGTGAGTGATTAATTAATCTATTGAGTGTAACTTTTTGCACTTAAAGTATAAATATATGAATATAACTATGAGTACTCGTACTACTCGTATATCCTATATTGACTTATACACTAGTGTGGCAAAAGTACTTTCGAATCCCATTCTAATCGCGGTTTTATAATATTGTGGAACAACATAAATTGTTTTATTAAATATTATTTTAGTTGTCTTTTTAAGTAACGTATGCGGAGTGAAATTTGCACAAATTTTGAACAAGTAAAAACAAAATAAAAAAATTAAATTTAACTTGTGTCTCAATGCTAAATTAATTTGTATACAATTGTTAATTAAATTGGATAGTTTTGTCGGGTTTGGCATCTTTCTTTAGAAATTATGGCCAATTGAGTAGAACAATGTCGCACAACTGCATGTATTTTCCACAAGACAGATTTGCTAAGGCCAAAATCGACGATGATTCTGATTTTTTAGAAGAAGGCAAGATTTGAAACACTGTTTTATAAAAATCTCGCATTCTTTTCGTTTCCAATAAATGATATTAGAAACCCTAGTGTAATGTAACAATTTGGTTACAGCCACTTTTCAGAAAGAGCTCGAATAAAGGAAATTACGTTAACCCGAATCACAAAATCGAACAGGGAGCTCAGAAATACTTCTAAATATGACAACAAAATTGATGAAAAACATCCTCAAACCATGGGCATTACGAACATAAACAAAGAGCAAGCCTATCAACACGGAAAATAAAAATAAACAACTTTGAAAATATGACTTCCATTTGATCAAAAAGTGTAAAAAACACTGCTTTTTCAGTAACGGATGTCACGGTGAACGACTTATAGCTAATTTCAATTAAATATTTTTAGCATAATAAGTAAGTATCAATAGACCAATTAACAAGAATATGAAATATAATGAGCAAAGGATTTTTATTTAAAAAGTTTTCCTACAGAAGATAAAATTAGAGGCAAGAAAAATGCTAACTCTTGTTTTTTCGACATCAATGGATAAAGTATCATAAAACTAAAGTTATACACTTTGGATTCAAGTAGTTTTTATCTTGCATGAATACTTGTTAAAATCGATATTAAAAAACGTACATGTTCAAGAAAATAATAATGATATCATTTATTTAATATAATATTAAACTTTGTGCAGATTTCATTCCGCATACGTTAGTAGGTAATACTCTAGGTGTATAAATTTAAAAATTAGATGTCTTATAACAAAGTAAAAATATCGAGTCCACCAACGCCGGAGGTGGGGTTCGAACCCACGTCCTCAACTCAGCTGAAAAAAAATTCGGGTACCTCTCCTACTCGTAAAGTGGGGATGATTGTTTTGTTTTGCTGTAAGCCTATATTGTGGATAATCGCTGAATAGGTCTTTTAAAACCTTATACTTTAATATTTTCGGAGAATTCCAGAATAAAAAAAATTGTTTTCTAATTTTTGAACCGTAGGTCCAAAAACATGAAAAAAAAAATACTGGGCTTATAGAATACTTTAATAAAACTATTTTTTTTATAGATAAGGAGGCAAGCAAGCAAACGCCTGATGTTAAACGATCACAGTCGCCCATGGACACAAAACCCGTGGTATTACGAACATTTCGAAAATAATCGGCCCAGCTGTTTTTAAACAACTACGGAACTCTACAGTGAGGATGGCCCGACATGCTTTTGGCCGTTTTTTTTTAATATTGAAGGGGAAAGGTTTGGCACCTACAGTAGCTTCTGCAAACAGCCAACGTTCACCCACTTAACAAACTCAAGTGTTTGCCTAACATAACATTAAATATTTAAACTTGCTATTAACTCAAGAATGTTCAAAAAACGTTTCACATGGATTCCAATTTAGTAATCTTTGGGGCAAAAAATGTATTTTGAATTTAAAAAAAATTTATTTT
Source organism: Thaumatotibia leucotreta (assembly GCA_025490895.1). Classification (NCBI taxonomy): domain Eukaryota; kingdom Metazoa; phylum Arthropoda; class Insecta; order Lepidoptera; family Tortricidae; genus Thaumatotibia; species Thaumatotibia leucotreta. Next base: position 39,778 of record JALPQI010008376.1, on the reverse strand, counting down.
TACCTTGGCCTGAGATGGTGGTATCCATGAAGTGCCTAATAGGTTCAATATGACAGATAAAATAAATTCAACTCTGATACAAATATATGGGCCATTATTTCGGTGTTTGTTCCCAGTCATTTTCGTATCACTTTTGGCGATATCGGCTGATTATTTTAACTTCGTGTTTGGTCATCTTGTAAATGTACGGGACGTCTACCAAATAACCGAAATTTACCGTAAAGCCTAGGTACAGCCAACTCTTAGAAAATGTGAATAAATGAGGCGTAATGCCCCGTAAATGAGGCGGTTGAAATGAAACGCTCGAATAATGAGTATAATGACCCATTTCTGAGTGCGATAATGATAAATAATGAATATAATACATACATATGTATGTATCTACAGTCCGGGCGCGGATCCAAGGGCACTTGACCCCCCCCATGACTAGGGCTGCCAACTGTCCCGCTATATGCGGGACGTCCCGTTTCTGGGGCCCTAAAGTATGGGTCCCGCAAAGGGTTCGCGCGGGACGCCAGTTGTCCCGCTTTTCAGGGAATACTAAACTGGAGATACTAAAATAATAGTATGAATACGTAAATGAAAGCAATTTAAGATTGCATACTGTTCATTTCAATGCCTGCATGTATAGCCTGCGAGCACCTAAATTTGCATCTAAATTTTACCGATCTGAAATTAAGCATTTTTTTAAATGTTAATGTCATTCACGTCCCGCATTTTATAGCCAAGTCCCGCAATTTATTCGCGAATGTCCCGCATATCTGTGATCTTTGGTTGGCAGCCCTACCCATGACATAGGCTCTAGGTGTAATTCCGATACATTGGTATACTCGTATATAACATACATATGTATGTATCTCCAGTCCAGGCGCGGATCCAAAGGGGGGGGGGGGCAATGGGGGCACTTGCTCCCCCCTTGACATAGGCTCTAGGTGTAATTCTGGTATATTGATAATATATATAATGTTACGTAAACTTCGACAGAAAATGCCCCCCCCCCCCCAACGAAATCCTGGATCTGCGCTTACTATAGTGGCCATCAGATATGGAACGGCTATGGTGCTCATAAATATCTGAGCAAGCCTGGTGTTCAAAACTATCTGAACATTCTCTTTAACGCCATGACAATAGAGGCTACACTATATATCAGATGTCAACTGTATCTTAGCTTACACATGGAGGATGAGACACAATAACTGGGCAGTTTGAAATTAAATTATTAACACTATTAGAAAACAGGCAAAACTAACATTGAAAAATGGCCAAAAATACAATTTAATATCAGAACAATGAATAACGATATAAACTGATCCATTTTAAATGGGATCCATGTTAAAGAAAACAGCGCATAACAAAATCCCCATTTTATAATCCTTTTGTGAACACCGCTTTCACGCTCAGCATCTAAATTGAATAAAAAAAATCACAATACGTCTAATTCCCTTGGACAACAGTTATAAAACCACAAAATCGCACTATTAACTATACAATAAAACTCTTTCAACAATTGTCTTTTAACAAAAGACTACATTATAACTAAAAGGATATACAAATCTCAAAATGTATTAGATTCTCGTGTATATACGACCTTCTTCGTGTCAAATGAACATTCCAATTTTTTATGTGCTAAAATGAGCTTTAAATGTAGGTGTTTTTGACCATAGTTGGTGGTAACATCGCAGAATAGTCCTGCCGTGACATATGAATAAACCTTTAGAATAAACATATTGTTTTGGAGGATTCGTTGATAGGTGTTACTTTTTGATTTATTGGGTTACGGGATTCAAAAGGCCTTCCGGTGCTCAAAGATAAAAGGATTGTTTTAATTTTGCTGGTTTTTTGTTGAAAGGTGAAATAAATCAGTGTTTTTTTACTTGAAAAGCCTTTAACCTTTTCAATACTGTTCGTCTTGCCTTAATATGTGGCATTATAATAAAAATATTTATAATATTTTAGCCTACCTATATAATGTCCCACTGCTGGACACAGTCCTCCTCTCATATATATGAGAGGGAGTGCAAGTGCCCCCATTGACCCCCCCTCCCTCCTTGGATCCGCGCCTGTCTCGAAAAAATGGTAACGGAATGTAACAAATGAATTAGGACAGTTTTTTTCTCCTATGAGGATCGAAAAAGCTCACTATCCTGAAAATAACGTGTCGCGATTTCGGTAGACAATTTGCGTGCGCTCGGGCGTCATGAACCTAAAGTTTCTATGCCAAACGGTACAAAATCGGACTATTTGGCAAGAACCTTATATTTATTACGTTTACTATTTTCACATATAAAAAATCTTATGTTTGAAAGAGAATAATGTTACTTATTCTTTTGATTAACTCATACGATTTACAACTTTGCCACTTAACATAAAATCAAAAAACATCGCAAGGATAGCCCCTGCTGGGATTCCAATTGTTATGAACCAAAATACCAGATTTTACACCAAGAGGTACAAATGGAAACCGTTCTTATGGCAGTTTGCATAAATTTCTGGGGCAAATTTGTTAAACCATGGGATTCTATTCTATATGTGGGGTCTCTGATGATGCCATAAAATTTAATAGTGATTGAAACAAAGGGATCATATTTGTCATAATATATTTTATTTTAATGGGTTGAAAAGATTGGGGATTTGTTACGTATTTTGGTAATAATCTTTAATTTTTTTGACTCGGCAATGTAGTTTTTATATGTCTTTTGGAGAAAAAAAGCAAGTACCTATGTTTGATATTTACAATTATTGGGGCAAAGTAGCAATGTTTTCAGTTCTACTTTCGTTGTAAAGTATGTTTCATTTCTTTAATTATTTTACAGGAGATAAATAATTATGTCAAAATATTTTTTAACAGAAATTAGCACTTAAATAGTAAAGTAATTGTTTGCAGCTTTAAAATATTATGTAGGTACGTTCCTGATTAATATCGAACAGGGTATTTATCTCGAAATTTTAAAAACTACGTATATCCGACAATCCTCAGAAAAATATGCTATAGGTATGTATACAATTTTCCTACTTATAAAATTTGTGAACATAATTTCTAACTCCACCTTCTCAACATCTAAAGCGGAAGTCAAGCACCGGATACACCTCTAAAAATAACGACCAACCAATCAAAACAAACTCGAATTTAAACCGACAAAAGAGTTAATCAAACCCAACACACATGTTTAAAAAAGGGTTATGTTTCTAACAATTACATAAATTAATACATCCTTTTTCATATATTGTGTCCGTAAAATCACTTCCTTCGTTCAGCACAAAGATGTATTTGCGGTTCATGACGGCGCTAGCTTCCTCTGCTTTCATGGGAAATACTCCGCGTGTTCGACTTTTAGTTCCACATTTCCCCGGCAGCATTTATTAGTTGGTGTAGATGTAGGTGTTTTTTCCCGCCATATGACGGTGTTTTTTTTTAAAGATGGCCACATGTTACCGCACGTGTTGGAGGCTTGAGGCACTCATTAGATGCTACTTGACGAAAACAGCCATAATTTTTGCATTTACTCTTATGCGGTTTGGGTTTTTGTAGAGTTATGTAATTTATTTAGTGTTATCTGTTCTTTTTTATTTCTTGGTGGATAAAATTTACTAAGTCTCAAAAAATCTGAATATTTATTTGCGGGAATGATTGATACTTTTTCCTTTGGTTGACTAATAGAGACTAATAGATATAATCTGTCTAACCATCGCTTTCGATAGAAAATGACGACATATAAAAAAAATAGTTGCGAGGAGTTGGCTCTCCGTAGAAAATTTTAATTTGCCTCCTTTTTTATTGATAGCGACGGTTAGACAACATTATATTAAAGGATAAACACCCAGCTCGACCACGCTCTGCTTTTAGTATATTAATGTGATTAATTGTAGATGTTTTTTTATTGAGGCTTCTCTGTCAAACAGCAAGGAGTGATAGCAAGTCCATTAAGTGAGGTTAGGTTAGCATGTAGATATAGATCAATATAATAGGTGAATATTTTGATGGTGCGGTGAGATCACTAATTTCATGCCAGCAATTGTTTTCATTTTATTATTTTTATTATCTCCTTCCTCCTAATAAAAAATCCTGGACCATTTTTTTTTCAAGTTTGTCTCCCCCACATTGTTTGTAACATTGGTATTTTTCATATAATTTCTACTCAGAATCGTGAGCTCTTTCGATCCTAATAAGAGAAAAATATTGTCTCAAAATTTCCATATATTTTTCGAGCTCACCATTCCGTTATCGCCATACAAAATGTATGAAAAAATGGTAACGGAATGTAAAACAACCTCGGGACATTATTTTTCTCTTATCAGGATCGAAAAAGCTTGCGATTCCGAGTAGAAATCATGTTAAAAGTTCCAAATTCAAGAAAAGTGGGAGGGGCAACATTGAAAAAATGGCCGCATACTGAATATACTCGAAAATTGGTTTCAACGGCAACTTATATGAATATATCCTCAAAAATTTAGTAATTTCTGGAAATGTTTACATAGTTCTGTAACTTGCACAGGAAAGTAATTGAGAACCATCGAACATCCCCGCGGCTATTTCGTATTCTATATTTCATGAAGCATTCGCTGTTGATGTACTTATTAAATTCAAGAAATACCTTTATGTCGCCGTTAAACTGAAAATTATTTAAGAAATTATAAATTTCACTAATTTGTTAATAGCCAGCAGCTATCTTAAACAGCTCCTACCTGTTTAAGATGCGAGTCGGTGTTTATGACACTTGGAATTTGGATAAATGCCGTTTTGGGCAATCGGTGCTGTCTTGACGATGTCAAATAATTTGGCAAAGACAAAAGAGTGGCTTCAGGCGCAAGTAGGGCTGACAACTAATGAAGGATGAATCTGAGACTAGCTTTTCGCCTGGGTTCTACATCTTGGTATGTCTAAGCACTGATCAGTTCACGTAGACTCTATAAAAAAAAAATCACGACACATGAGAGGCTACTTCTCAAAATCTTGTAATATAAGCAGAAATTAAATCTATGTAATTGTGTTAATAAAAGGCACTTAGCAATGTACCGAAGAGAAGTTTCATAAGTTGCGAAACTTCTATAGATAATGTTATCGGCAATTTAAATTTTACAAGCAATCCAATCGTGCCAAAACCATTGTGCATACATGGCTTTTAAGGTGTATGTTATGCCTTGTTTACTCAATTGTGAAATACAATATTCTTCATAACATTTTTTATAAGTTCTCATGGAAATGAGAACATATACTTAAATTCTCATGAAATTCTCGGAAATTTACGAGTATATTCCCGCATTTTTGGGAATTTTCTGCAACTGTACATTGCTACTGCCACTTATATTACAACTTTACAAGTTACAAGCATTTGACAAACGGGCCTTTCATTTAATTGATATTGATGAAATACTTACACTTGTGTCCAAAGTTACAAGCTTTTGATAAATGGGCAGTTGATGGGCTACGATAGATTAACATGTGTAATTATTACATCATAAGTTTTTGAAGAAGTGGAGGCTACGAATTTTCTACAATTGACAACCCTAAGTATGTTGAAGCATCACCGCCCAATCCTTGTCGTCTCTCGTCGAGTTTTCTGACAATTCCATTCATTTTAAACGTGTGCCTCAGGGTTGTCGTTTGTTAAACGGAGTGTTAGGTGTGCGTGAGTATTTACAAATGCAAAATGAGTTATTAGAAGGTTTTCAGTCTAAATTACGGGTAGCATTATTTTTTTGCAATACCACCCAATGACGGGAAAGGTGTGGTTACATTTTTGTCATGACGCTAAAAAATAAATTATTGTTTTTATTTTACAGAGTTCAGCGTTTTGAATTCATGTAGGCAAATGCAGCGTGTTTTTTCCGTTAACTTCGACAGATTGTTTGGTAGGAGCCTACCTGGTATATCGCTTTACGTAAAATTCGAAAACCATTTTTGTTTCTCGTACACAGGAAATGAAAATAACAATGTATTAATTACCTACCTTTAATGTATGAAAATATTATCGCTTGCAATATTTACAGAAAATATTCTATACAATGTTGTGTGTCTGGGTGAATCAACTTTTTTCTGTCTGTTATAGCCATGGTTACGGTCACCTGAGTCACGGTGATTTTATGCAAAATTATGCTACTCGATTTGTTTATAGATGGCCCATCAAGAAAAAGGGTTTATTAACACCAGAAAAATGCATGTTTGCATAGCTTAAGTATCATAATTATGCATAAAACCAGCGTCACTGACAGGCGATCGTAACGTAACCATGGTAATAACAGAGAGAAAAAAGTTGATTCACCCATCTGAACTATACTATATTGTATAGTACCTTCTGCAGAAAAATTAAAATTACCGTTTTCTAAAGTATCATGATACCTACGTAGTATAAGATTGCCTTAAAGTTATTTCGGTAATTGTAAGATTTTGGCAAAAATATAATTATTATGTCTGAGGCGCGAAAATAGTCTGTTTAACATTTTTGAACGAAATCTGTCGATTTTCAGCTTGTGACAAAATTATTTAATAACAAAACCGTTGTAACTGGCAAATGAATACTTTCATTTTAGACTCTATGTACTTTCAATAAGGCTACAATCCATGCTAGCTTTGAAATTGGTTCCGTACATTTTCAGTTCGCTACGCGAATACATTTCAAAGTCCAACCAAAACTAACTTTGTATCAAAGAAGTTGAGGTTCATTTTTCTAGAGAGTTGTATAATTTTCCTGATCACAAATGCGAGAAAAGTAGTGTTTCCTTATGTTAAAGTTAAATACAGTTAACAAAATGATTTGCAGCGATTATTCAATTAATATAAACACACAGCGGCGTGCGGTCAAGTTATCAACACTTCGGTGCGCAGTACAAGTATACCTTGCAGTACAGTATATGAAAAGTCCACATAAATAATATGTCTACTTATAGTCGGTTAAGTAGCATGTTTGATTATTACGGCTTGAAAGCTGCTAATCAAATAATTAACCATAAATGTTTTAAAGATCTCTTCGCATTCAGATGGAAATCTTAATTTCAGAAAGAAGTGATTAGATAATGTTTTTTCTGAACTAAATATTTTGCATTTTATGTTATTGTAATAAAATTCCAGAATGATCAGTGAATTTGGCATTATGCACAACTATACGGCTGTCCCAAATCAAAACCTAGCAAGGGAAATTTTTTGTCAAAATACGTTTTTTTAATGTATCTGCCCCAAATGCTGAGCTGCGTCTAATGAAAAAACACCTGTATTTCTATCTCAATTAGAATCAAAGTTACGAGACCCACCAAACCTAGCAAGGGCATTTCTTACATGCCACCAACATATTCAAAATCCTAGTAAGTAACATTTTCAAGTCCAAAAACCTGGCAAATGCATTATATACTAGGTTTTTGAGTTTGTAAATGGAACACACTAGGTTTTTGAATATGGAAATTGTCCCTTACTAGGTTTTTGATTTTAATAATTGCCGAAGGGTCGTACAAGGAATTCAAATATAACAATAAATAAAACCTATCAAGTCAGTAATGAGTGAAGTTTGCGTTCTAATGGTCGCCGCTCCCGCGCTCCCTGCCTGCGGTTTTTGTCACCGCCCCGCGGGTGTCATAAGAGTCGACTGAGGAATTGAATTGATATTGACCATATTTTATTTATCGACGATCGATGACGGGCAGCAGCTTCATCAAAGTGGCCAAAATATTAATGATTTTAACTAAAAGTGTATGTGAACTCAAGGCTTAAGGTTTTAAGTTGGTGACGAGACCAAGATTGTGTTCTAAAAGTGCGCGATTATGGAATTATGCATTTATTTAGGCTTTGTTTACAACTATTTTAGTTTCTACTGACGATTAGTATAGGGCGTTTTGGTTGTTAACCGACAAAGAACCGACCAAAAAATTGTACTTTTTGTTAATAAACAAAATTGGATCTACGATAATTCATAACGTCACTATCATTACGGTCGTGCATTATTTGTCGGTATTGTCCGTTGTCTCTCTATGAAAGAAGCCTGGACAAATTATCAGAAGCTTCAAATTACGACGAAGGTGTTGATAAAACAAATCAAATAATGTCAATACTTGTTTGTTGCTATTATATTGTATTTGTCATTTCTTTCTATTTCTTTTTACAACTCGACATCAAACGTACCTATTTTGCGTAGTTCCGACGCTGGTCCAGTACTTTTTGGGGACTTCACATACACACTGGAATTTCTTCGCAGGTGTCTGCAGGTTTCCTCACGATGTTTTCCTTTACCGTAAAGACGTACAACAGTTTTTGAAAAACTTATTGCTGATTGAATGTTTATTGCCGTTTTTTTATTTTCGCTGGTAAGCCGATAGTCGCGTGTGTACTACTGTTTATACACGTGATATTCAAATAGTGTGCACAATTATTGCACACGCATACACTCGTAGCAGAAGATGATACCAAAATTTTCTCCTATCAGGATCGAAAGAGCTCGCGATTCTAAGTGGAAATCATATTAAAAGTTACAAAAACAAAAAACAAGTGCGAGACAACTTTAAATAAAATGACTCGTTATGGCAATGACCCTACTGGGGGAGGCCTATGTCCAGCAGTGGACATTTTATTGGCTTAGAATGATGTTTTTGGGAAGTTTCAATGTGTAGTAAATTGTTAGCAAGTACTTTGCAGCGAAGCTCTGCGGGAAAGGACTGGTAGTCAGTAATTTCAAAATCATTGAAATACCCTGGATTGCAATTAAATAGGGTGCTTTGCAGTCATTTCATAAGTCGTCTTATTTGAAATTACCATAAAACACACCGTTATTTTTATCATAATAAAGATTCATTCCGAAATTACCCGAGCAGAATTTCTGTAGTTTGAAATTACCCCAATGCACTATACTACAATTTTACCTTTACCTTATTAAAATGGTAATCCTAATCCGGATTACAAAGTAAGCATTTGCTTGATTTTATATTTGACTTTTAAGAGTTTACTGCTTACAAGCAGTAAAATTTACCATTTTTGTACCACTTGCTAGGTTTCAGTTTTCTAATTGACATAACATTTCTATTATTTTTTTGTAATCAGTTGTTAGTAAGGCACATAAAAGTTCTAAAAAGATACTTATATTAAGTTTCAATAGTTTGTCTTATAAAACAAGTTATACTTCTTTATATAAGACAAAGTCTTGTGAGATAAAGGCTACTATTTTTTTTTAACAAAATGTTTATTTGCCTCTCCTGTAAAATTTCGCTAAATACACTTACTAGGCTTTGATCTGGGACAGCCGTATACTATGTTTGGTTTGGGGTTTAAAAAAAGTTAAGCAATATTGCAGTATCTTTTTATTGAAAAATGCATATAAAAATTCAAACTGTGTTTCCTTGTTATATTATGTATATTTGCTAAAACTTATTTTCTACTCGTAGTTTTCAATAAAAAGATACTGCAAGATTGTTTACCTTTTTTAAACACCAAACCAAACAGAGTATAGTAACTGCCACGTGATGAGACCAAAAGCCTTAATGTAAAATAGTTTGTTTAAAATGGTCTCTTGTGAAAAATGTGTCTTCATTGTATTATTTGACATCCAAAAACATGGGTATTAGACATGTATAGAGATGCCCCGTTTCCGGTAAATTGCCACTGTTACTATTCGGGAATATTCCCCATTGTGATTTAGGAAAGTTACCTAAATGGTACATCATCGTTACATAGGCATTTTTTTCAACATGATTTAAGGGTCACCACCGCTTATGACAAAATCTGAAATGATCGTACTAAAAAAAATGATATTTTTTTAATAGGATAGGGTGCTTTTGTAATTGTAACTAATACATTTTCAACAAATAAAAAACTTAGATATAACTATCTTAGATATAGGTTAGGTTAAGTAGATTAGTTAGATTTAATCTATGTACAGTAGTAGTAGTATGTTTTAGGTTTAGAAGGTTACAAAGCCACCATACCTTTCGCTGCCGATGCTTTGTCAGCTTGGGAGGCGCTCAACCCGGGTGCTTCCGTGCCGGAAAGGCAGTTCCGTCAACGTTTGTGGGACGAAATTGGTGTTAAGCGAACTTTTGAGGGTCTGTTGCAGAATACCACTGGTGCCGATAGCGCCAGGCTTATCGCGGCTTCTAGTCCAGAATCTGGTGCCTGGTTGCACGCCCTCCCTTCTCCGAACTTGGGTACCCTGCTCGACAACGACTCGTTGCGGGTGGCCGTTGCTTTCCGCCTGGGCTGTGATGTTTGCCAGCCTCATCTTTGCATTTGTGGCTCCATGGTGGAGAGCAACGGGCACCATGCCTTGAGTTGTTGTCGGTGTGTGGGAAGATTCCCTAGGCATCATGCCTTAAATGACATAGTTCGGAGAGCTCTGGTTTCGGCGAATGTCCCCTGTGTGCTGGAGCCCCCGGGACTTAGTCGGTCGGATGGCAAGAGGCCGGACGGGTTGACGCTAGTGCCTTGGGAGAGGGGGAGGTGCCTCGTATGGGACGCAACTTGCGTGAGCACTTTTGCGGCCTCTCACTTAGGTCGTACTGTGCGTTCAGCGGGAACGGCTGCTGAACAAGCAGCTTGGCTCAAAAAGGGCAAGTACGCTGGGCTTGCGAATTATATTTTCGTCCCACTTGCGGTGGAGACGTCAGTCTGTTGGTGCGCGGAGGCAAAGGCGTTTCTTAGTGCGTTGGGGCGCCGCCTGCATGAGAGGGGTCATGACCCCCGCTCTGGTTGGTTCTTGGCGCAAAGACTGTCCATTGCGGTTCAGCGTGGCAACGCAGTGAGCTTAATGGGCACTTTTGCGCCGGGAACAATGCGGGGGTACTTGTTTGAGTAAGTATTTATGGGCTATTTATATAATTTGTCATTACAACTATGTTTTTCACTTATCCTGTTAAGATTAGTTAAGATAAGTTGTACCCATTGTAATGTAGCAATTTTAGTTTTAGTTTTGTAGTTAAGGTTTTTATTTTTACTTTTTATTGTGTAACTAGCATGTAAATGATTAACTGAATAAATATAATTTATTTATCTATGTACATAAATTGTAGTTTTGAAAATTAAAGCTTATTAAATAATGTTAAAATATTTAAAAAAAACCCCCTTGGCCTTTTACTGTGCCTCAAAATCTCACAAGCAACAGGAACACAGTTATTTGTAGTCATAATACTGGCCATTACATACACGTTGTCCGTTCTACAGTTCTTGAACGCATCGGGACTCGAACCGGCACTTATCGCGCACGCGTCAGAGACAGTTATCCGACAAGCTAAAGCGCGAAAAATGTATGGTTAAGTTAATTTCCGAGATACTAACAGATTTGTTGATTCGGTAATAAATGGGTATGCAATGCAACTTTGTAATCTTAATTTTGGTATATTTCGGGTGATGAGCAATTAGGCATGACTAGCCGTACCATGAACTGCCGCTGCGTTATTAACGCGGACATTATGTCTATCCAGCTCGCTCGAACCAATACGCGAGTACGAGCGAGATAGATGGAAAGTAAGTCCGCGTTAATAGCGCGACGGCAGCTCATTGTAAGCACATAGGTATGTGTTCGTCGCGAGACAAGAGACGAGATAAGTATCGTCTTTCATATCTGTCCCACAGGACTGAAATATATACTTATTGCGGATCAGAAAAATGCACTTTCCCGTAAATTGGAAATTATCGACTATTGACAGAACGGGACATTATGGTCGATTTTAACAATTTTACATAATTTTTGGTGTTTGCTGTGTGGTGACGACAGTAAGAATACATTTGTCACCACCTCAACTCTTCCCGCGGGTATCGTAAGAGTCGACTAAGGGATTGAAGTGTCCCTGGCCATTCTTTCATAGAAAATTGATGATGGGCAGCAGCGTCATCATAGTGGGCACTACTGCGGTAATGCGATTGTGGGCATTCACCTCCTAATTTTATTTTATTTATATTTTATATTATTTTATTTTTGTAATAATATTAGTTAAGTTAATGCGTCTATACGCATACTTAATAGGAGAGGCCTACGTTCAGGAGTGTACTAAAATAGGCTGATGATGTGTGATATTATTTGTTACAAGCGCCTATGGTTTCTTTGGAATGGTATCTTTGTTAAACGTTGATTGCTATTGTGTAACATTGATAGCTTCTTATACAAATATACATTGGGTATTTCTTAACCCTTAATAAGGCATCAGTCACAGCTAAATTTCATTGGCTTTGACACTAATTAAATGACAGAATAAGTTTCAAAATGAGGTGGTAAATATATTACCATTGCCCTATTAAGGGTTAAGAGTCCGGTTTAGATTTGAAAGTGTAAATCATTAATAATGAATTACGCATATAAATTGAAAATTGTTAAGATAAAATTAATGTTATATTATTATTTAGTGCGTATCCAAAAACACGATTATGGAACCTTGTTCTGCGAGCTGCGAGGACGTTTATTCATGCAATACTGTATTTAGATTTTTCCATTTAAATTTTCATGCCACCTAATTAAATTTATAATCATGAATGAAGTTAAAATTGTAATGTTTAGCTATAATTTTACAAAGAGTCTACTACCAAACGAGATTCTAACCATCTTATATCTCCTAACTTGACATACCAATAAGTCTATAAGACCGAAAGGGACATCTTATCTAATAAGTCTATAAGACCTAAAGAATACCTACATATTGGCTTAATGATTAAATTGGCTTTGCAAGTTAAGAATCCTTTATGAATAAGGTGATAAGAACTTACTTATAGGTATACAACGAGGAACCAAGAGGATTTTCAGGTTGAAGCTAGCTGACAGAAGCTTTTTCTACATGGCTTTCATTTCACGAAAAACTCGAAACTCCAGTAAACACGTTGCAATATGAAAACGGACGGCACAATACCGAACAAAGCATGTTGGCTCAGCTGATGTATGACGTCACAAAGAGAGGAGTCCGGAATCCCGACCCAATGTTCTGTTTTGGATAAAGGCACAGTTGAAATAATGGAAATAAGCAGAATGCTGTTATGCTAAATGATGTTAAAAGATTGACAGCTTTTCACGTTAAGTGATTTAACAATACTTACCGCGAGGATCTGTCTTTGTTTATCAAATGAAGGCGTGATGAGTGTGATAAGGAGGGATGCCCGAAATTATAAACAAAACTTACCGCGAGGATCTGTCTTGGTCTTTCAAATGAAGGCGTGATGGGTGTGATAAAGAAGGATGCCCGAAATTATGGATTGTTGAAGTTCGTGGTAAGCATTCAGTTCGGAGTCTCTTTTGGAGCGTTAAATGGCTTAACGAAAAATCTTTCACAATACCTACCACAAATGAGTTTTTTTTGCTCTTTATCTTTAGTCCTTTTGTTCGTGGTGGCAAATGAGCATAGCGCCTGATGGTAAACGACCGTTGTCGCTATTGACGTGTGTAATAAGTACTAAAAGTGTCTGTAAATTGAAATTTAGCCCTGGCATAATGTTCAAGGTTTCATTAAAAAAAAAAAAAAATTAAAAATATTTATTGGTAGGTATTTAAACATAATTATGTTAGTGGCCGATTTTTTTTTATTTTGTTACCGTTTTCCATACATTTTATATGGCGGTAACAAAGGAGGAAATTCGGAAAATGTATGGACATTTTGGGACATTTTTTTCCCTCTGGGATCGAAAGAGCTCATGATTTTGATTGGAATTATCCCAAAATATACATATCAATTCAAAATCATGAAAATTAACAAAATAAAAAGAAATGAACACTTGTTCTTGTTGTATTCTGGCCATTTTTTCCTCAACTCGACATCAAACGTGCCTATTTTGCGTGGTTCCAACGCTGGCCCAGTACTTGTTAGGGACTTCGCATACACCCGTGAATTTCTTCACAGATGTATGCAGGTTTCCTCACGCTGTTTTCCTTCAACGTAAAGCACTTGTGAATGTCAATGCACTTGCAGTCTTAAGCCGCGTTTTCACTTAGCGTTCTGAGCGAGCATTCGTGGGCTGACGAACGAATATTTTGCTATGTGAATTATTGTTTTCAGCTAGGCATGAACGAACGAATGCTCGCTAAGAACAATAAGTAAAAACGCGGCTTTATAAATTTCCCTACCCATCTAGTTAAACTACCCCTTAACAGGCTGTTTATATTTTCAGCGGCCGCCGGGCGAATGTTTACCGCGGTCCGGGACAGGCGTCGGCAACATTTACGACAATTAATCCATTCTTGTAATTTTCCTAGCTAAAGTAGCTAATTTTATTCCTAAAGATGATTAAGCGCATGTACCAACGAATGGATGCATGCGGGGTAGGTGTATTTTCATATAATGTGCTGCAATCACTGACGTTAAAATTATTGAACAAATGTTGACAAAATTCATTTCAATATTAAATTGTATTGGAATTTCTTAGATGTTTTCATCGAGTTCTAAAAACATGTAACTTTGTTGGCAAATAAATTCGTAAGAAGATATAAAAATCACGACTGTTAAAATTAACTTCATCTGCTTATGGGCTTTTTTTAAAGTTCTTAAATGATGTCTGTACACGAAGAAAAACAATCTTTAGTGTTGACGAAAAATCCTGAGAAATTCTGAGCGTTAAATGTCCTTAATACATAGAAAGGCTTTCAATGAGACTGGCTGTGTTTCCTTTATGTATACCTAAATATGCTGGAGAAGGAAAATAAATGAGCGGCACTAGGTGCTCAATACAACCAAGTTATAAATATTTGGAGACAGGATTAATATATCAAACTATAATATAATTCTAAGAATTTACTACTCACTAGGATTTCAGCGGCCATCGCCCATGCTACTGGTAGTGGATAAAAAATAACATCGTTCTGTAAGGTCGTAGTTATTTGAATCATATCAAAAGATAAAAATATAATTTAATATTGTTTGAAGATAAAAAAAGTTTTTCCCACGAATTTCCCAATCAAATGTTGACAATTATTACTCAATCAACAACACCAAATAATTTTCGCTCTATTCTGCATGTGAGAGAAGAATCGTCTATCATAATTGCCGATTTCTAAGACTGAACATTTGACAGTTTACAAATGAGCCTTATATGACGATAAGACTATTGGAAAAATGGTGAGTAATATTAATAAGGATCAATCTATAACTGTCAAAACTTTATTCTTAGAAATCGGCAACTATAAGTATTTCCTTATCCCGTAATTTGGCAATGTTCGTCACAATCAACATAGTATTAGTCTTCGACCCAAAATTCTTTGCTCTACGAAATTACAATAGCAAGGAGACTAGAACGCACGATTTTTTTATTTGCCAATTTAAGGGTTATAATATAGGTACCTGTTATATCCTGCGTCAAAATTATAAGTATTTTTTCGTGAAAATATTTGTGATTCTGTGAGTCTACCCACCCGTAGTCCACGAACCCTGTAAAGTGTTCGAAACGTAGGGATGTAGTTGAATTGAATTGTTGTATGCATAACTATCGAGGTAACCGAAGAAAATATTATAATTCTGATTTCTTTATAAGAATTAGGTACCATCAACATAAATCTGCATCATTTCATCTTCCTGCAGAAGATAAAAAAGCATCAAATATTTTGTTCTCAACTTGGACTAGAAAATGTTATCAATCCCTGACCAGCCGAATGATTTCTTCATGTATTGTCCAGCCCTAATTGGTTTGGAGTTGATGCCCACTGTTTGCCGTCCCTGGCTCACGGGTAGTTTGATGTAGGCATTTGACGTAGGCACATTTTAGGTTTACACAGTCTTTTAAACAATAAATGAATGCAGAAAATAACATTCGATTGTATACTTACCCCCTTATTCATAAACGTCTGCTAACTTAACGCTCGCTTAACTAAGCCGCTAATAATAGTTTGTCCCTTTCGGTCTTAACAATGTGTCCATAAGAGCAAAAGGGACAAACAATTATTGGCGGCTTGTTAAGTTAGCAGACGTTTATGAATAAGGGGGGTTAGACTTTTATTTTTATTTTATTTCTTTAAGTATACAGTGTTTAGTATAAACAATATTTTGCTAGCTACTGAAAACCTTTAGGTAGGTAAGAGTCATAATGATGAACTTTCACTATAGGACCAACCTGCGACCATAACATGGACGTCTAATGCCAGCTCACAAATGCCCCTAAACACAATTGTTCGATTGTGCCAAGATGGGCAGGACATAGCGTTTTTCTTAACATCACACATATTTCGGCGTTACATCTTTGACAAATGCTTATAGAATATCATCATCATCATCATCATCAGATCAGCCGAAAGACGTCCACTGCTGAACATAGGCCTCCCCCAAAGATTGCCACAATGACCGGTCCTAGAATATAGCCAACCAAAACTTTGACAGACCAATCACAACTATTTTTAAATGGCGGTTTAAGTTTATAGGTTGGCATTGACATTCTTTATCGTGATGCATTGAAGAGGGGGTGACACTTGTGAACTAAAATTTAGGACTGTTTTTTAAAGGCAATTTAGTTTGGTGTGCGGCTTCCATGTTTTATTTGTCCGTAGGGATAGGGACCAACCCAGAAATAGTTAAAAATTTTCTATTTCGTCAGTAATCACACTTACTTTCTAAGCGCGCCATTGCTTGCATGTATTGCGGGAATAATAGAAAAGTGAAATTAGTAGGGAATTTGACGTTCAGGAGCTTCGCGTTTCAGAGATTCTGAAGATGCTGCGATGGATGTGCGGCGAGTACATCCGTGGCAGCATCGCAGTCCGTGACGTAGCGGAGAAGCTTCAAGAATGCCGTCTTCGGTGGTTTGGTCACGTTTGCCTGGCAAAGGCCGGGATAATGCTAGGTAGAAGAAGAAGAAGTAGGGAACTTCACTTTTCTAATAAATATATTTTGTCATAAAACTTATTTTTTTGTCCGCAAGTGTGATGAAGAACATTACAACAAGGTCGGTAAGAGGTATACTAACTCGAGCCATTAAAAGCTCTCCGTCTATAGCGTCGGGCTTCTAACACTCTCGTTAGTAATACCGTACTTACCTGCCTAGATGCACAATGTCCTATTAATCACTAGGTACAGTCAAGGGCATAAATATATATACAGTTTTAGACTTTATGCTCCAGACATAAGTAAAAAAGTGTATACATATTTATACCCTTGACTGTACTATTTTTGTTACACTCTTTTATAATTTTCGCTAATAGATCCCTAAATCAACCTCCATTATCAAACCCAATTTACTATTTACCAATAAAATCCATAACAAGAATAGCCCCATCCCCATTTGGGGATAGTATTCGTAAATTAGCTCGATTGCCCCTCACGGCAGCTGATAGAGATGATTAGCAATAAGTCTGTTGCGTGCGCACGCGCTCTTAATTGGTCACGTGTCAATATTTGGAGTCAATGTATTTTAGACTGTAATAAAATGTTCACGACCGCTGGATGTAGGTGAAATTGCATTTTAATATTAAAAACCGGCAAAGTGCGAGTCCGACTCGCGCGCGAATGGTTCCGTACCATTATAAATTTATCATTTAAAAAAATACAGTTATATCAACCTACCTCAAAAACTATAAGAGATAATTTAATCAAACCAAAAATCGTTGATAGAGTTTGTTAATATATTATTGTATAATATACATATATATATTATACAATAATATATAATATATTTTATATACAACATATAATATATTTTTATAACATATAATATATTTTTTAATATTATATCGCTTAGTTTAAAAAATTGAGGGGGGGTGGACACATTTTTCAGACTTTCAGTGCTGATATCTCGAAAACGGTCCGCTTTTTTAAATAAAAATATGATAATTATATAAACGTTTTCAAAGCCCTTTTATTGATACCCCACAAGTTTAAATACTCGTACATCGTAAAAACAATATATTCCTCAGTTACATATAGAAATCAAACTAAGAAGTGTAGGTTTTCTTGTTTAAAAACAATTAACATAAATTATCTTGAGTATAATTACTACCAAAGTCCTATTTCTAACTCCCTCCAAAACCAGAATCTGACAGTACTTTTTAAAAAGTTATCATGACCACAGACAAGAACCAGAGAGTTTAGGCTAAGTGCATACATTATCATATCAATATAAGTATGATGTTTCTTACAACTCGGCCATCCATTATAATTTAGTGGGGTCCATATTGGCACTTATACAATTTGTTCTTCGAATATTTTTACTGATACCGTTTTTTACTCATAATCATCATTACTCCGAAAATTTTTTCTCATACTTTTTTTCTTACTAAAAATTATACCTACAATGTTCATAACGATTTTTATTTCGAAATTTTATCCTCCTAAAGTCGTCAAGTAGATTAATCTATACTCATAAAGTTATTTGAAATAAATTGTTTATTTATAAACATTTTCCCATTAGGTTCACTCTGTTGTGGTATAATTATTTTATGAATAACATAAACTATGTAGTCATAATGGGCTTTGTGCAGAAACTGTTGTGACATACTCAACTTTAGCATATTTCTTTGTGGCAGATTTCGAGTTGTTCGAATATTATTCGAGCATAATTTCGATGCTCCTATTTATGATGAGGCATAATCTGGATGTGCATAAAAAGTATCGGCATAGTTTGTTTTAGCATAACAGAGAAGGAATAATTACAACCTCTCAATATAATCGAGGTAGTAGTAATATTCTATACGTTACTTACTGTGTTACTGAGCTGAGTACTTTCTAGGTTGCTAAAAAAAATAACCTCGAAGACTAAGGCGGGAGCAAAGCTCCCGCCTTAGTCTTCTAACCTAACCTATCCGAGTCGGATCTGCCCCGGAAGGTTTTGTTCGCTCGCTTCGCTCGCTCACTGCAGAAATTTTCACCCTCACAGCAACTTCTGCCT
Source organism: Thaumatotibia leucotreta (assembly GCA_025490895.1). NCBI lineage: Eukaryota > Metazoa > Arthropoda > Insecta > Lepidoptera > Tortricidae > Thaumatotibia > Thaumatotibia leucotreta. The sequence continues at coordinate 21,027 of JALPQI010008376.1, read as the reverse complement.
GACGAAAAAGGCAAGTTTCGAACATGTGGCTACATGCCCAAAAAAAAATGCAAATCTAATTTCTGTCTTATAACACTCGCCGTAATTAATGATATGCCAAGATAGTTTCGGACAAAATAATATTCGAAATATTGTTATTTAAGCCAAGTGATGTTTCCGTCTCATTAAGTTGATGCCAAAATAGATTATACCAAGTCTGTTATGTCCTAAGCGTTTCGGACAAAAAAAGTTTAGAGGAACCCGTTTAGTACAGTACCTACTCTGCCACAACCTGATTTGTGCACCTGAGCTACCTAGCTAGTTTACAGTAATAGTACGATTTATATTTAATTAAACAAAAATAATTCATACATAAAACCAGTCCAGATAAAAATAAATACCTATAACATTAGAATATATAGCATAAAATAAGTATAGTGAAAAATTATATAAACATAAAAGTTAGTACTAAAAATATGTATGAAAAACAATATTATGAACATAAATAATTCTATGTGATGATGATTATGAACAAAGATTATTCTAAATACCGATCATTATGAAGTTAAATTGTATAAGAAAAATTTTCGGAGTTCCAATAATATAAGTTGCAATTTTATAAATACTTTGGCGCACCCAATTTAGTGAGCCCTCTCACTAACTACATGTACTGTTAGATACAAAAGTGCATGACGAATTCCAGAATGGATTCGTCCAAACATAGATAATCTTATACTAGTACACTTAAAATTTCGAAGCAATTAACAACAAGTAACTTAAAATTTGGTTCGTCAGTTATCACAAAGACTTCTTGAGAATAAGGAGTAACATTTTACTTTTATTAACAACACAAACAGTAATGATTTATGCAATTGATTAGTCTGAGACTCAATTTTTTATACAATAAACTTTAACAAAGAACATGTGGTACACACTTTGCTATAACCTGAGATCATTAATATCATTGTCACTAACAATAGTTAACTTAATATTTCTAATTAAGTTTTTATTTTTACCTTAAGTATTTATTCAAAGATTATAATATAATATCAGACTGAACTGTAGGTAATAAAAGCTATAAAACATCTCTGCAATTTTGTCATATCACTCATTGGAAACTTCCTGCAAACTTAATAATAAGAGTGTATAATCATGACTTTTTGTTATAATACTTATAATGTTTATCTGATATATAAATATGTATTTTTTAAATGTTTTATTAATCACAGCCTGCTTTAGATAGTCTGCCAAGATTTGAGATAATACCTAAACACTCATGGCCTGCTCCAGACAGTCTGCCCCAAGGGCCTGCTCTAGACAGTCTGCCAAGATCTAAAATTACCTGAACACTCATGGCCTGCTCTAGACAGTCTGCCCCAAGGGCCTGCACTAGACAGTCTGCCAAGATCTGAAATTACCTGAACACTCATGGCCTGCTCTAGACAGTCTGCCCCAAGGGCCTGCACGAGACAGTCTGCCAAGATCTGAAATTACCTGAACACTCATGGCCTGCTCTAGACAGTCTGCCCCAAGGGCCTGCTCTAGACAGTCTGCCCAGATCTGAAATTACCTGAACACTCATGGCCTGCTCTAGACAGTCTGCCCCAAGGGCCTGCACTAGACAGTCTGCCCATATCTAAAATTACCTGAATACTCATGGCCTGCTCTAGACAGTCTGCCCATATCTAAAATTACCTGAATACTCATGGCCTGCTCTAGACAGTCTGCCTCAACGACCTGCTCTAGACGGTCTGCCAAGATCTGAAGTTACCTGAATACTCATGGCCTGCTCTAGACAGTCTGCCCATATCTAAAATTACCTGAATACTCATGGTCTGCTCTAGACAGTCTGCCTCAACGGCCTGCTCTAGACAGTCTGCCAAGATCTGAAGTTACCTAAACACTCATGGCCTGCTCTAGACAGTCTGCCTCAACGGCCTGCTCTAGACAGTCTGCCAAGATCTGAAATTACAAGAACACTTATAGTACTTATAGCTTATTCCCAAAACTTTGGTTACATACTTCTTTAATTTTATATAAATATCAGTTCTCAATTGAGGCCTGAGACTCGGGGCCGCGGTATGTACCCCTCACTTATGCTGTTGTGGCACAGACGTGGACCGACTGGGACACCACGGACTAAGTTGTCAATAAAGCGCAGGCCGTATTTCCAGACATGCGACGCTTAACGACATAATCCGCAGGTCTCTTGCCACGATCAACGTACCTGCTCTTCTTGAGCCTACTGGTATTATTAGAGATGATGGTAAGAGACCTGATGGTGTGTCTTTGGTTCCTTGGAGCTTGGGACGGATGTTAGTATGGGATGCTACTTGCGTAGACACCCTGGCACCGTCCCATCTTCAACGAACTACGTTTAAGGCAGCCGCTGCGGCTGAAAATGCCGAATTTTTAAAACGTAATAAATATAAGGGCCTCGGCAAAGAGTATGATTTTGTACCGTTTGGCGTAGAAACTTTAGGTTCTTGGGGCCCCAGCGCACGCAAATTGTTTGCTGAGATCGCGAAACGTCTGGTTGATGTAACTAAAGACCGAAGAGCTGGCGACTTCCTCGCACAACGCATCAGTATTGCGATACAGCGAGGAAATGCCGCCAGCATCCTCGGTACAATGCCACAAGGGCCAATCTTAGATATAGGTTAGGTTAAGTAGAATAGTTAGATTTAATCTATGTACATAAATTGTAGTTTTGAAAATAAATATATTAAAAAAAGTTCTCAATATTTAAGTTTTTGATATTTAAGGAAATTTGATGGTTAAGGAAATTTCAAACACAATTTATTTATTGTTTTATATGAATATGAATAATCTGAATTGAATAATTGTTGTATTACATTAGTTATCTAATTATCTCATTACAAATACCAGAAAAATATTGTTTAAATGCAGATGTGTCACAATTATCTCTGGATACAGGCTACATCACTTATCTAACTGCCTGCCTGCTTATTAAATAAATAATAAATAAATAAAAATAATAAAGATATGAACAGAATACTCATTCCTTTCTCTCGCTATGTTTGCCCATGCTTGTCCAATAACTAAATCAAAGGCATTTCTTATGTCTCTTCAGACGGTAACTTATCAACTTCCATACAATATCTCCTTAATATATCACTGTAATTCACATCAGTGCAGTAAATTGATTTTTTATCATAGTAATATAACTCTAGACTCATTGTATCTTATCCTTTTAGACAGCATTTCAGTCAGTAGCTCAGCATAATCATCACTATTTGGAAATGAACTCATCAATTTATGTTTCCATTCATACCAAGAAAATAGCATAGTGGGCAGAGCCTGATACCATGTGCGGGCTACACCTGCTAGCTTTGTTAGACAATAATAAATAATCTGGTCATCCTCCCAGTTATAAAGTTTCGCACATTCGCCAACCTTTTGCAGCCGTATGTTAATTGTTTGCTCCTTCACCATAGGGTCAAATTCTGTCAGCGGTCACGAGATCTGCTTTGCCTTTTTTTCATTTAACAGATTCTCACTATTGCCATCGTGTTGTAGAGGTGAAATATCATCAGTAGTGCGCTGCTCAAGCAAAAACGGCGTACGAGCACTACCTTCACGATAACTTCGTCTTGTGGAATCTTTATCGCGTTTTGAACACCTTTGAAAACGAACATAACAAGATGTTCACGTTTTCGTTTCCTTGATCGCGATTTGCTGTCTTCATCAGTATCTTTATCGTTGCTGTTATTCATATTTGGTGCTCATATTTCTTCGTATTATCGGTTCAGTTACTTTACTACACAAACCGGTGAATTTCAGAGCCAGTTGACACGTGAACTATTATATATTATTATATTTCTAACTCCCTCCAAAACCAGAATCTGACAGTACTTTTTAAAAAGTTATCATGACCACAGACAAGAACCAGAGAGTTTAGGCTAAGTGCATACATTATCATATCAATATAAGGCCCTTAACATAAGTATGATGTTTCTTACATACATTGTACCTATGGGGGGCCCCAACCCCAATATTTTTTTTACAATATAATATCATAATTCAGTAGCGAGTCATGCAACACATATCCTTACCAAACTTCAATTCTGTAGCATTTATATCGGCTGTGACAGACGGACAAACGGACATAACGAATCTATAAGGGTTCCGTTTTTGCCATTTTGGCTACGTAACCCTAAAAATGTAGACGGTGCTTCATGAGTCAGTAATAACCTCGTACACACCGTATATAAGTCATACTGAAAAACTTTTAGTATGGGACCAACGCCGAAATCGCGAATAAAAATCACATTCCCAAAATGATGAGATCACGTGACCAACTTGTATAAAATTATATTACGATAGATATATATTACCTACATGTTGTGCAAAAAAATTCAGTTCGAAACGAATGGCGATAAATTAAGACACAACCAAAGGGAGTATTTTAAATCAACACGAGTTACGAATTTCCTTTTCGCATGTGTATCGTACGACATTTTTCAGCACGGATAGGCCTCCGAACTACTCCGAAGTTTATAACTAAAATGTCACCAATTTAAAACAAAATCCTGGCCAAATGACCGATGATCAAAACTGAGCACCTAATTAAAAATGATCTATTGTTTTTTTACGAAGTGCGTGACCATATTCCGATAGCAATAATCAATATCATGTCATCGGGGACGTTAGGGCGTGCGCACATTAGTGCCGGCTCATCGCGCGTGTGTACATAGCCTTATCGAGGGGTGGAATTGAAAATTTATAGGGTGGCGTATTGGCTGGTACGAAAATATTACGAAAACTTACAATGAAAAGGTGCATTTAGACCAAATGAGCATTCGCTCATTCTATCCCCAACTCTGGGTCATGCAGACCAAAAGAGCATTCGCTGTTCTATCCCCCACTCTACGAAATCAACGAATCATGTTGCGTGTAACGATCGAGCTTCCACCAAAAGAGCATTCGCTGAATGCTCTTTTGGTCTGCATGCACCTCACGAAATCAACGAATTTCGACGAATCACGTTTTGTGTAACGAACGGATTTCATAGAGTGGGGGATAGAATGAGCGAATGCTCGTTTGGTCTAAATGCATCTAAAGAGATCATCATCGACCCTACCGCGAACTACGAAATCCGCAAATTTCGGGGATTTTTCTCTATCACTCTAATAACGGCTTCGTTGGTGTGACAGAGATAAATCTCCGAAATTTAGGAACTTCGGTGGTCGCGGTAGCAGGCCAGAGGCCCTACCGCGAACCACGAACGAAGTGTTGCATCTCTCTCGCACTTGTAACTTTGTTCGTAAGTGTGACAGGGAGGCAACACTTCGTTCGGGCCGCAGACATTTGATCACAGAGCTAACAAAACGTAACTAACTAAATTGATTTTTTTTTTCGTTAATATATTTACTAAATTGAATAAATATTATATATTTTTTTGTATCGTGGGTACCTAATCCGAAGAAAATAATAATAATAAATAAATACGTTTATTCACCAGAAATACAGTGGCATACAGGTCTATTATAATTACTAGTAGGTACTAATACTTATATATTACAGTGATTCGATCGTTACACAAAACACGATTCGTTGATTTCGTTGAGTGGACGTCTAAACTAGGCCAAGCCTAAAAGAAAAAGAAGAGCCAAGAAGCCAAGCAGTCTAAATTATCAAACAGTACCTGAATACAATGATATGTAAGTACCTGAATAATTGAATATTTTTTTTATTGAATATAGCATCATCATCATCATCATCATCATCATCATATCAGCCGAAAGACGTCCACTGCTGAACATAGGCCTCCCCCCAAAGATTGCTACAATGACCGGTCCTGCGCCACCCGCATCCAGCGGACTCCTGCGACCTTCACCAGGTCATCGGTCCACCTTGTGGGGGGCCTACCCACGCTACGTCTTCCGGTACGTGGCCGCCACTCAAGAACCTTCCCGCCCCGACGGCCATCGGTTCTACGCGCAATGTGCCCCGCCCACTGCCACTTCAGCTTAGCGATTCGGAGAGCTATTTCGGTTACTTTGGTTCTGCTGCGGATGGTCTCATTTTTAATCCGATCACGCAGAGAGACTCCTAGCATAGCCCTCTCCATTGCCCTTTGGTTGACTTTGAGCCTTCTTATGAGGCCCGTTGTAAGCGGCCACGTTTCAGTACCGTATGTCATCACTGGCAATACACACTGATTAATATGCACTGATGAATATAGCATAGCAGCACAGAATATACATATAGTAGCTAATATATTCTAAAGACTATTTTGTTTGTCATACTTAAGCATTTCTCAAAAAGTTTGTACAATTAGATTACCTATGTCTTCGATATTGATAATAGTACATTGTGCATCTAGGGAGATAAGTACGGTATTACTAACGAGAGTATTTAATGACTCGAGTTAGTATTCCGCTTACCGACCGTGATCCATACAATGTTTTTCATCACACTTGCGAGCAAAAAAATTAGTATTAAGACAAAATATTATTAAACGAACTACTAACATTTCTATTACTCCCTCGGGATTTTCACTTTTCTATTACTTCCACGCTGCATGCAAGCAATGACGTGCTTACAAAGCAAGTGTGATGAAAAAATATTTGAAATTGGTTGACTGAACAAGATGCACTACATTTCCCAAAATGTCCCAAAATGTTTGTATCAAACGTTCCTTTTTTGTTACCAAAAATGCATAGAAATCTGCTAACAAAATAGGAAAACTCTTATATACAAATCTTCCTGGGACACTTTGGGAAATGTGGTGATCTACCTTACCAATTTTTATCATTATCTAAGATGTGATCCAAAAGTGCAACATTTTTGAGAATTGTCTTATATAATTGTCGCGCCTAAATAGATCCCAATAAAATAGACCTCAATTACTAACAATCAACCTATATTTTCAGACACAAATACTTCTAAAATACCTGCAAATATCCAACGCCCGCTATTCGACGCTATTCAATGTTAATTCAAGCAACGGAATTCCCGTCCATGTACAGTCAGCATCAGATATATCGAAGCGAACACGGTGCTCAAAATATCTAAACGTACACTCTAACGCCATAACGATAGAGTCGTGCAGATATTTTTGAGCCCGCCGTCCTTTCACATGTATCTGATGACGCCTGTATTAGTTCTAAATAATTAACCCCCGGTCGACGCGTGCGCACCCTCTAAAAATAACCCTAAAAAACAGCCCCATATTCAAATTAACAAAGCATTACTGTGTATTCCGAAACAATTATTTCATCCCTGCATTTCCACCAACAAACTTAACCACTCAACGTTTTTCATTCTAAATTCAACCCTCTCTTCAAAAATCAGGGTTGATTTTTGAGTGGAAATGGTTGGCGAATAGGCTGTTTGGGAGGGGAAAGGGTAAATTTGAAGTAAAAAGGTGGCACGCGCCTTGTCGTACGCGATGCGAGGTATCTTCCCTAACCATCGGTGATCTAGATAGTGATGTGGCTAGTAGGGCCAAATGTCGACATATTTGACTCATCCTATTTTCTATGACTGATCGCGCAAATATGTGATAAAAGTAAATCATAAGTGTTATTGTACGACTAAACTAACATTCAATTCCGAAATTATATCGTACTTAGGTATTTAAATCTATTTTTCGTAATAAAAAATATCCTAACTCTCCAGCAGGCCAAAATGCCATTCTGGAATCGTATATGATAAGCGATATACCTACTGATGAGGTTTTATTATACACGGTGTTTCCCTAGTTCTTTTTCGCTATTTCGAGGTTGATTCTATATTAAAGTTGCTCAATATGACTTATATATAAGGCGGGTCACAGTAGATCGAAATGAGTAAAAAATGGACATTCGCATATTTTCCTAGAAATCCTATTTAAAAAAATGCTTTTCGATTCAAAATTATATGAGGAATAAAAAATGCTATATAACATTTTTCTAAATGAGGCTTATTTTAAGCAGAAAAAAATAAAATGTGTTCTTTTTGTATGAAACTGAAAAATAGGTATCTTATTGTAAGAAAACCGTAACCGATCCCGCTTTCAACCCTTTAGAATATCATTGCCCTACTCTAGAACAGTAGAAAATAGTTGAAACCTTATCTCGGTAGGTGCCCGTTTTTGTTTTATAGTCCAATCAAAAGTCGGTAAATACAACATTTTTCTTAGTTAACTATTTTTTTATTTTCGTTAAAAAACGGTATATTCATGACAATTTAGTATAAAAATAAAATGTTTGTGACATTTTATTAAGAATAAATACAATTTTTTATAAGAATATTGCATTGAAATAGAAACATTTATTGTGGTGATTTTATTGATAGTAAACGTTACTTGAAATCAACAATATAGTAAGTATATCTTTTTACTACCATAGTTAGTAAAAACATCGCAATAAATGTTTGATTTCAATGTCTTAATTTTTAACCATTTTCTTGAGAAAACTTGTATTTATCTGTATTAAAATGTCACAAATATTTTATTTTTATACTAAATTGTCATGAATATACCGTATTTTTAATGAAATTAAAAAAATAGTTAACAAAGAAAATGTTGTATTTACTGACTTTTGATTGGACTATAAAACGAAAACGGGCACCTACTGAGATAAGGTTTTAACTATTTTCTACTGTTCTAGAGTAGGGCAATGATATTCTAAAGGTTTGAAAGCGGGATCGGTTAAGGTTTTCTTACAATAAGATACCTATTATTCAGTTTCATACAAAAAAAACACATTTTATTTTTTTCTGCTTAAAATAAGCCTCATTTTGAAAAATGTCATATAACATTTTTTATTCCTTGTATTATTTCCAACAGAAGAGCATTTATTAAAATAGGATTTTTAGAAAAAAATGCGAATGTCCGTTTTTTATTCATTTCGATCCACTGTGCGGGTGTGAGGTTATTAGTGACTCTACTTAGTGACTATGCTTAGGAGAACAAATAATATTTTGTAAAGTTATCTTGTAAATACCTATCTACATTTTTAATTGGTCATCGTTTCACACCGTGAAACGTATATTTATTAAATATCTAGCTGAAGCTGGTATCTTTTGCGCAAAAAAACGCTAAAATTCTCTTTTAAATTTAACAAAATTTCAACCTCATTTTTTAGTCTAACGCCAACGTCCACAGTATTTGCGCCTATCTCTAGTTCTCTACGTAGCTGCGTGGCTTGCGTGCATATTGCACTGCGATAGCGTGTCCAAATAAATAAATATCCATGTTGATCACGTGCGTCAAATGGCAAAACATTTATCGATAAACGGGCTAGTTTGGCCCATCACTAGCCGCACGCAGGTGCCAGTTACGCTCGGCGCGCGCGCTTATCGTCGATCCGCACCTGGATAGATCCACAGATAGGATTTACTAATCGCGAGTCTAGATCCATCAACGGTCTATAGTGGACTAAGACATCACTGTACTTAAGTAAGGCTTTTGTTGTTGGTAATAACCGACGATATACACATACGTATAGGTACATACAAGGTGGCATGTGCATTTACGTTGCTAGTGAGGTATCGCCTTTTGGGACGCAAATTAGAGGATTTATTTGATCAGTTAAATTTCTTGAGTAGTTGTGCCACCAAGTAGGTACTATTTTAGGTTAGGCGATTTAAAAATGTTATCGTACTTTCAGGCCTACTACCGCGAACACCGAAATTCGTAAATTTAAGGGGATTTATCTCTGTCACTCTAATGAAAGCGTCATTAGAGTGAAAGAAAATTCCTCGATATTTGCGGATTTCGAAGTTCACGGTGGGGCCGCAGAATAGATGAAAGTATCAAAAGAAGTACATACAATAGGAGTCATTTTTAATGGCCTAACTGAAAGAAAAACATCCTTCACATGCTATGCAAGCGAATTATAGTCTGACGTAACGGTTCTAGATATTACAATGGGCATTGAAAAATCACACAGGCGGCATTGTAGAAACAACAAATTGATTCCACATTTCATCCTCTAAATAACACGAACATAAAATTAACCAAAAGGAAACCGTATAAACCTTTGACGCACGCAATCTTCAACAAGCCCAACCTAAGCATTACCCGACCGCAAGTTTTAGCAGATTTGCCTTTGACTTTGTTTGTAATTGGTTACCCCTGATTGGATCTTTTCATCTTTTCAATGGTATTGACAGCTTCCTGTGCGTAAAGTGTATGGAACCAGCCATTTTGGTTAATGAGACTAAACAAGGCAGACATCGGTCAGACAAGGCACCGCCCGGTTTAAATCCCGTTCAATAAAACGTTAAAGAAGCATTTTACTCGAACTTTTAGTTTCCTTGTTGCCATGACATTGCTGGGTTGGGTGCCAAATGAATGAGCCAGAAATTAGCATGCTTAGGTCACGTTGGGTAAGTAAACTTAGAGAGAATCCGAACATTTACAAATCTTCTAAAGAAAATGGTATAGGTTTTGCTAGAAATAATTGAGTAATAAAATAACTCGGTGTGACACGATGGAAAACATAGGACATACATAGGTTCCCATTCTTCAAGCTTTGTGAATCTATAGATCACGCCTATACACCCACAAAAGACAGTGTTTCCTTTCTTGATACTAGGGAAAATTGTGAAATTATCTAAGACCCTTTCAGATCTAGGATAATGAGCACGACACGAGAAATCTCTTTTGTACTAAATAAGCCAACGCGAACACGTTAGGTTGAACCGGGTGTAGGTATAGGAAAACAAATTTTGAAAAAACATTTCTTTTTACTGGGCACATTTTAATAGCGTCCAATAGTTTGATATAAGTAGGTATTTGTATCAAGAAAAAAAAAAGGTAAAAATAAATAAAAGATACATTTATACGCGAAGAGATGATACCACATATCAAGAAAAAATCTAGTGGCTAGGAGACGTTTGGGGAAGAAAGTTAAAAATCAATAAGCATACAAGGAAGGAGATTTTTAGCAAATAACTAGTCGTTTTTGCAGTAGGACTATCGCGAATTTCAAAATTCGCAAAATTTTCGGGCTTCTGTCTCTGACACTCTAATGATGCTTTGTTGGAGTGACATCAGACAAATCCTCAATATTAGCGGATTTCGAAGATTGCTGCAAAAAAGTACCATTGCCACCTCTTGGTGGCAATGGTACTTTTTTGCATAGAGTATAAGGAGTATAAGGAGACTGTTCCTGCATGTTGGAGGTCGTTCCTCTTTGTGGTTCCTTGATAGTTAACGTATTATAGATATTAAGGGTATATGGCATAATTTTTGACATTACCGTCACGGAAGAAAGTTGTGGTAAGAACCGTGAAGCCACGAAGACAGCGTTTTACTGTAAGCTGTTAATGTCCAAATATTTCTCTAAGAATCCTTGTCCCCTAAAAGTCCTCATACAACCGTCTCTGATTTCAATAAACCAACGAAGAAATATCTCCTGGAATCTGTAGCAGCATAAGCAACAATATAAGAGCTCTCGAGTTGAGATAGTGGTGACATAGTTTTTTTTTATGTGACGAAGGTAGACAACTGAGCTCTCAGCCCACCTGATAGAAAGCAGGAACTGAGGCCCATGGACATAATGACCAAAAAATCGCCTACGCGCTGCCTACCCTGAGGACTTAGATGGATTGCCTCTATCTATGCCAGTAATTACACCGGCTATCTTACCCCTGCTAGTTATTTGGGTACTAACAAGACATTATGGGAATAGGTAATGTTTATGAGTAATGAGCTTGGTCTAATAAAAAGTTAAAATTTTACCATGTTGTAGTTACGAAAAAAGCCGTGTAGTGACGGCAGTAAGAATACAGTTGTCACCACCCCAACTCCTCCTGCGGGTGTCGTAAGAGTTGAATAAAGGATTGAAGTGTCACTGACCACTATTCGATAAAAGATTGATGATGGGCAGCACCGTCATCATAGTGGACACATTACTGCGATCGCCAATCCGCTTGCCTAGCGTGGCGATTATGGGCATTTACTTCCTAATGCGTTTATACGCATAGTTAATAGGAGAGGCCTACGTCCAGCAGTGGACTATCATAGGCTGATGATGATGATGATGATGATGTACGAAAAAAACCGCGAATAGCGTAGCGCAATGTAACAATGTAGTAAAATTCCCTCTAGTTTCATGGCCCTAGTGGTTTGCATCAAAAGGACTTTAAAGAAAGTACTTTCAGTTAACAAGTCCGGAATTATAAGTCTACAATATGAAATACAAAATCTCAATATAAAGCAGGATTCTTTAACAATGTTGTTAAAACATCCCATCTTTCGAACAGTCACAATGAGATTGTCAAAACTCAAAAGCGATGAATACGGTCGCAAAAATTGGACACATTTGAAAGAAGACCGGTGAAAGTATGTTCATGGCACTTTCAGAAAAGTATAGAAGATGGTAGTCAATTTGTAGACATCATTGACTTTTTATAGACTGTAAACTGTACACTGTCCTATAGATTAAGTAAGAGCATGTTTCACCATCCATACCGAATACCACTTTTCAAAAAAACACCCATTTATTTTTAATATCCATCAATCGGCACAACCCTACCGCGAAATCCGCAAATTTCTGGAATTTTTCTCTGTCACTCTTATCACGCCTTCGTTGGAGTGACAGAGACAAATCCCCTTACGAACTTCAATGTTCGAGGCCAGATTGAATACATTGCCAGCTGTCTGACCTTAACTGTTTCAGGCAAATCAGTTAACCAGTCAATCAATGGCCAAATGTTCCGGTAGCACGAATGCTAAGATATCTGACATAATACTAATTTGATCGAATTGCCTTCGCTAAAGAGGCGGGCTATGTCGCTCGCAGGCTCATAGCGATATAGCACAGAGTAGGACACCTCAGAGAAAAACTTTTTTTTTTATTTAGGCACTGGTCTCACCGAGTTAATTTTATTTACACGGGAGTGCGTATCTTTTGTTCGTGTTTATGGCCCATGGTAGTGACCCTGCCTACGGAGCTGGAGGTTCCGGGTTCGAATCCCGGCGAGGGCATTCTTTGTGTATTTATTTATCACAAATGTTTGTTCCTTGGTCGTGGCTGTCTATGTATATGTATCTATCTATTATATATATCGTCGCCTGGTACCCACATTACAAGCCTTAATTGAGCTTACCGTGGGACTAGGTGGATTTGTGTAAGATGTCCCAAGAGATCAGTGGCGTAGCGTGCCTTGTCGGGGCCCCGTATAAAAAAATTTTTGGAGGCCCTTATATGGAGGTAATATAAATTAGAAAGTTTTTATTATTTTTCCTTACACACTTTGGGGACCCCCGTGGCCCGGGGGCCCCGTATAATTGATACGGCAGATACGGCAGTAGCTACGCCCCTGCAAGATATTATTATTATTATATTATTATAGTTCATGACTTAGTAGCTCGCGGTGAGACTTGTGCTTACACGATACGTTTTACTTGATTTAAACATGAAATAAATTGGTACTGTTAATGTAACAAAATGTTGATGGACACTTCAATGTTAGTGCTGTCAAGATCATAACAATAATTATTAGTTAGTTTTGGTTAGCTGCTGTCACCCAAACCATATTTAATAGTCACCATTCAAAACATTCGACCCACCTAATGATAAGAGGTACCTACCGTAACCTATGGATTTCAGTATTTTAAGGGTCCACGGAAAAAACATGTCTAGTCATTTTAAACTACAGAAGAAAAAACGACCTTAATTTTAACGAAACAAGTTACAAATTTGTCCTGATTTTCATAAGATCTAGACATGTTTTTTCTGTAGACCCTTCATTTATTTAATCTGTATACGTTCAACATATAGCTAGAAAGTTCATCTTCAGGGGGAACGAAGAACATGCAGCATTTGGCAGTATTTCTCATAAATTTCCGACGTTGCTTCCATAAATTGGCCAAGTAATAGGTAAGTAAGTGTAAGTGCGATAGGATGCTTTATTATGTTTCTTAGGCGTAAGCTCTTGGCAGAGCTGTCGTGATCACCCTTGCGGTTTTGCGGTGGCACGTTGTACCACTCTCCTCCAATTCTCTCTGGCCTGAGCGTTGTGAGCACATTCGTTGACCGGGGCATTTGTAAGCGATTTAATTTGGTCCGTCCATCTCATTGGTGAACGGCCCTGCACGACCAGTCTTTCTACTGAGTCTGGACCTCTGCGAGAAACATGTCCGAAGTAGGTGAGGATTTTCTTTTGTACAACGGCAGACAGTTTTTCCTTAATCTTAAGTTCATTTAGAATTGAGATGTTGGTACGATGTTCAGTCCATGATTTTCGGAGCATTCTTCTCCAACACCACATTTCCAATGCATCTATCCGTTGCCGTTCTCTTTCCTTCACTGTCCATGTTTCTGCTGCATAAAGGAATATTGGAAATATAAGAGACCTCACCAATCTTATTTTGGTGGTACGAGTGATGTTATGGTTTTTCCAGATCTTCTTCATACGCTCCATGGCCGACCTTGTAATAACCATCCGACGTTTGATCTCGTCCTCTGAACCGCCAGTGTTGACTACTAGTGACCCCAAGTAATTATAAGATTGGACAATTTCACAATTTTCTATCTGAGCTTGGTTACTCTGGTCCAGGGTTTTGCCTACAATCATTATTTTGGTCTTCTGGCGATTCAGCTTTAACCCAAATCGCAAGCTTACACTTTCTACGCGTCGAATCAGGTCGGCAATGTTTTCTGCACTAGTAGCGAGCAGGGCAGTGTCGTCAGCATATCGAAGGTTGGATATATTCTTCCCGCCGATCTGCACACCATCTGTCCAACCCTCCAGTGATATCCTCATGATCATCTCAGTATAGATATTAAACAGGAGCGGGGACAGTATACAACCTTGTCTAACACCTGCACTTGGATGGAACGGGGCAGACTTAACATTGTCCATTCTAACAGATGCAGTGTTGTGCTCATATAGACCCCTAATAAGTTGGACCAAGTGAGTCTGGGCTCCCATTTCCAAGAGGGTCTTCCACAATTGCGGCCATTTCACTGAGTCAAACGCCTTTTGAAAGTCAACGAAGCAAATGTATGATGGCCTGTTGAACTCTCTGGCTTTCTCTATCAACTGTCTGACAATCAGGATCTGTTCTCTGGTACCCTTTCCTCTCACGAAGCCTGCCTGCTCCGGTGCAATTTCCCTCATCATGAAAGCTTTCAGTCGTTCGTTCAGAATATGCAGTAGTATCTTGCTTGAGTGGGATATTAGCGAAATAAGTCGGTAGTTACTACATTTCTTAGTCGATCCTTTCTTATGAAGAGGGATAAACACGGAGTGTATCCATTCCGCAGGCCATCTTCCACTTTTCCAGATTGTGTTGCACAGTGTGTGAAACATGTCGACACCATGTTCTCCGCAGAGCTTAACTGTCTCTATCGGGATGCCATCGCTTCCAACGGCCTTACCCGATTTCAAATGCTTTATTGCTGCTCTTACCTCTTCCCTGAGTATGTCTGGCTCTAAATACTGTTCGTCCGGGAAAGTCGACGAGAAGTTTTGCGAGTCATTGTCCATAAAAAGCGATTGACAGTAGTCCCTCCATCTACATAAAATATTTTCCAAATCGCTGATTACTGCACCGTCGCTTCCCTCGATAGCCCATGATTTGGAAGACATCTATTTTGGTGACTAGGCGAATTTTATTATGTAGGTCTCTGGTTTCGTACCTTTGCTTTATTAGTACCTATTGATAAAAACCTAACGAAACCGATACTTGCAAAGTCATGGTACGGCTACGGGGAACCATTTTGTATCGCTAATTCTTTTATCCCAAAGTGAGAAAATGAATTCCTATATTTTATAAATATTAAATGTTATATGATAACGAAAAAATACCTAATTTGAACATTCGTGATTCATAATCACTATGTATAAATATAATGAAACGATTAAACTCACATGTATTTAGTCACTACGTGCGACATGTTTCGGAGAGCCTAGGTCTCCATTATCAAGCACTCAACCCGTGGTAGCTCATTATAGAACTACCGTAGAACGGGGTGACTTTAAAATGTAGGGGTGACTTTGAAATCTTAGTTTTTAAGTCATACTGTATGTGTTTTTACATTTATGTCAGTCGAGGCACTTTAAAACCTAAAAGCTATCTATTCAGCCCGTGTCTTCCCACTGCTGGGTATAGGCCTCTTCTTTATTACGCCACTTTCCTCGGTCATGTGCTAATCGCATCCATTGCTTTGTTGCGGTTCGGCAGATGTCGTCGGACCATCTTGTCGGTGGTCTCCCAGCAGATCTTCTTGACCACCTAAAAGCTACCTAAATTAAATTCAATTGACACTTTCATGGTCATTTTACATCTATCAAAGTAACCCCATTTTTTCCTAAAGTCACCCCAATCTACCGCAGGTACTGTACTCTGTGCGCAGTAACCGTTCGGTCGTCGGGTGCGCGTGCGCCGCCGCCCGGGGCGCCGCTGCGCGAGCGCTAATGCTCCCATTATGCCAATTTTGATGCGCCGCCAATTTGATGCCTTGATAAAGATTCTGATTCGGCTACATTGTAAGTTGGATTGTCTAGATTAAATAGATAAATATCATGCGATAATACTTATATCACGGATTGGTGGCCTATTTCGGATGAAAGAGCCCCTGGGCGTCCGTTGGCTCGTTGGGTCGACGACATTCGTAAGATTGCGGGACACTTCTGGGTTAGAACGAACGTTTCCGAAGGCAAGTCATTACTCACTACATTTGTACACTACTAAGCGTTAGCGATTGGCAACTTCGCTAAGCATCCTGAGTGCTTAGCCAAGTTGCCAATCGATAGCGCTTCATCGTTAATCGCAGCTAACTGTCTTTGTCGCACTAATATGAAAGAGTGACAGAGAGGGAAAACTACGTTACGCTACTAAGCGCTAGCGATTGGCATCTTGGCTAAGCACCCTGGTCAGTTGTATAAAACAACTGTCAAATCTAACAAGTAGAGCCAAAACTGAATCGCATTTTAGAGAGCTGCCTACCATCAGCCCATGAACTTGTTAAAAATACGTTGTATCCAAAAGTTCTCACCGTATAATTTAATATTATAAGTATAATAATAATTTACAATTTTACACCGTAATCTCTCAATATTTTTCGCAATAAAATCAACACCGGAAGTGATATTTGTCCGAAGCCCGCCCATTCGTTACCGACTTCCGACGCAGCCTCCATCCGGTTTGGAGGTTATTTATGTGGAGTCATAACTTAATTGTAATCTGGGTGTTGCTAAAAAGGCCGGAGATATTACGTTATTTTATTTAAGCTTGAATCTGGGCAGAAAAAAACAGTTTACATATTGTAGAGCTGGGGAACAAAGCGATGCAATATCTTAACCGATTCCAAAAAAGGAGCTTTTCAATTGAGCGGTTTTTTTTGTATGGACCTCAATTTTTTAGGGTTTCGTAGTAAACTAGGAACCCATATATTTTCGCCATTTTCGTCTGTCCGTCTGTAGTTCTATGGGAGATGCGTCCTTTTTAGTTAGCATGGTATTATTGGCCTTCCGTAAAAAAAATCTCGTGTTTTTTATTGTCTGGTTGGTTTCCAAGACTATTATAGAAGTTACGTATTATTCGGATGACCAAAAATTCCTCCCATCAAAAAATCTTAAAAATCTCAAAGAAATAGTTATCTCTATTAAAATGTTATTGAAATTCACATGTTCTAAATCATTTTAAGTGATCATTAATTCGTTAGGCGTAACGAAATAGTAGAGGGCTCCATATTGTATTATTATGCATAACTAATAAATAATATCGAATTCTATCATTGATATTCGGAATTCCTTTTTTTGTACGAATTAAGAAGCGCTTAGGTCAGCGGGATACTTGGTTCTTAAGCTGGTAGCTATGTTTTTTTAATTTAAACTACATTTCATCGTCGTCGTAGACTTACCCAATATCATAGAGTCAAAAATAATATAAAATGCCTCAGTTAGACGTAGACCTTCCTTCGTATTTCACGGTTGCGAATTATTTTTATTGTGATAACCATATGATTTCGGATATTTGCATAAAAATATTAATAAAAATAAAACTATGAAAACGGATAAACTCGCGTATATTAACATTATTAACTAACTTTAACTTCATTACGACGTTTCGAACACTTTTCAGGGTTCGTGGTCTGCCGATTATCCGTTTTCATAGTCTTACTTCATGTGTAATCCTCGCGGTAATCGAAGAAAATATTATATTAATAAAAATTTATTAAGTTAAAAGTCGGTAAACTAAATGAACCGAATCTTTCATAGATCTTGTATTCTGTATATGCGACAAATGAAAAAATCGCAACATTTATTAACAGACAAGTATAGGTTGGGATTGATCGACGTATTAACTAGAAACACCATTAGATGATTAGGTAGGTATCAAATCTATTCAGTAAGTACGGTCGAGGAAATTGAATGTTTAGCAGTTTATGGCTCATTTCTTTGCATTGAAAGTCTTAGTACATACATGACAACCTAATTAATTTAAACCGCAAAGAGCTAAACATTCAATTTCCTCGACTGTACATTTTATTTATTTAAGCAATATGTAAAACGTTAAGAATATATGCATGACATAGGTATATTCTTAACGTTTTACATGTACATTTAGCATGTTCTCACATTTAACAACTGTAAATTAAACTTACAACATTTTTTTATGATTTCTTTTCAATATGTTATTTTGCGCCTTTATCCCCTAATCTAATTAAGTGGTGAAAGGTTACCCACTTAACATTTGAATCACAGCCATAAATAATAACCAGCAGATCTGAGAACCTGGCAAAGCTCGCGTACAGCATTATTTTCAAATAAATCACGTTTTTTGCGTCACCGACGACAAATATAAAACTGTCACCGCAGAATAAAGGATGTCCATATTTAAAAAGCCGTTTGAGTCGAATAAAATATCTTTCGGTTTTCAAATTCAGAATAAATTTCGTGTCACCTGCGCGGACGCCACCGGAAGAACTGACATCGTTCGTCTCTTTCGTTTGTAGAGTGCTGTCCTTATTTCGCGATGTCTTTTATATTTTTATCGTTTGTTTTAGTTCGTTTAAAGATTTGTATCGAGATAATTTTATGCTTGTTTTATGCGCTATAAATTACGACGTTTCTATAGATGTTGAAGATAGAAACAGTCAATTTGTACGGTAGCGATGACAGGTGACAAGGCCGGAGAAAAATATCTGTCATAACACTGGAGAACTGCGGCTTTCTTATGGGAAAAATATCGGAATCCGATAAAAAATGCAAGCTGGTACGTGATTGCCATTATTTTACATTTTTATGTGCTGACAAGATCAACTTTTTTGAAATATGACTTCGTCTGATAGTAAATCTTTATAAAAGGCAATAAGTTAAAAGTGAAATGGGTGAATGCTTTGTGAGTTAAAATCGACGAGAATATTACAATTTTCCCCAATTGATGAAGATAACAAGAATAATAGTTCTCGAGGTAGGTACCTTTCCTAACTACAGCGAAGTCAAGGGAATGCATTTGAATAATTAGGTTTTTTTAGGTTTATAAATAACTTAAACAATTTAGACGGTCTTTTTTCTAAATACCTATGTTGGAAAAACTCTGCTACAAATTCAATATTTAGTTCTAAAAGCAAAATGATTTAAACTCGTACCCAATTGTAAGCTATTCATATTTTTGACGTGTTTGCTGTACCTACCTAATTTATCAATACTATTTTTTCCTAACTAGTGCGGAAAAGTAAACTTTTTTTAAGCCTCTTGTTATGAAAAAAGTCGTTCGATACACGTGTAAAAACTTCTTATTAATTTTTTTTGCACTTGCATCGTAATGTACTAGTATATGTTTTCTTGACATAATGTGCACCTCAAACAGTTTAATAGAAGCTTGTCGGAAATTGATTTCTACAAGAAGATACACGCCAACGATCAAGTCTTCCCAAAAATTTCAGCCTCTTAGTCCACCGACTTTAAAATAAGGGAGGAGTTTTTTAAGTCTTAACAAACATAAAAAACTCGTACGTCAAAATTACGTCAGATTGTCCGACTTTGCCAACCGATTTTGATGATTCTATTTTGATTTGAAAGCTGATAATTATTTTTAGTACAAACAAATGGTGCCTTTTTTAGGCTCTAGTGCGAGAAGTGGGTCATTTTACGTTAGTTCCAAAACTTCGGAAGGCCATCTGCACTAAAAAACGTCTTACGAGACACGTGCAAAAGCGAAATTCTCGTGTCGATTTAAAACATCGCCACTCGTTTCGAATTTCATGTTTTTCGCACTTGTGTTGTAATGTGCTATTTTAACCGGCTTCAAAACAAACCGAGATAGTCCCATTGGCACCAATTCAGAGTCTGATGAAGGGATCTTGTACATATCGGTTTAAGTTGGTCTTTTAGTTTTTTCATTTGGTGATTATTCCTCATCCCACCAACACACACAGTGTTTTTGAAGTTAGTCTTCCTAGTTTCCTTCCAACGTCTTGAGATTTATTAATTATTAAATATATTTTATTAAAATACTTCAATCCAGGAACAAACTTGCAAAAAGAGCTTGCAACAAATTTCCTCTAATCCAATTTTTAGCAGCCACATTTCTTATTCCACTTATCTCAAAAAGTTTACCCACCCCTTCCTGGCCAAAAACTGGGAAGCCATTAAAAACAATCGAATTAAAAACAATTTCTCCTAATGAAGAGGTTTCAATCATGCCCGTTTAGATTCCCTTGTTTTTGCTCGGTGGTCCAATTTTTAAAAAGTTAATTTTCATTATGATTCTCTTATAAAAGTTCCTCGTCTTTACAAATTTTGACTCTATGCTAATGAAAATAAGATCGTAGTAAACTGCGCTTATAAATGGCGTTAGATTAGTACTGACGATACAAGCCACGCCTTTTCCTCCGAGGAATATTAATTCTAATAATGTTATCATATTTCATTCCGCTACTGGATTAGAGTTTGATATCATTATTTATTACTTATTACTGTTATAGTCCTCAGTATCGTAATTTTTGACAAAATTGTATTACTTACTATACTACTTTGCACAACATGCTTAGCCAAGTTGCCAATCGCTAACGCTTAGTAGCGTATCGTAGTTTTCCTTGGCAACTTGTTTAAGCACCCAGAGCTTTTTACAAT